>JAIPRM010006347.1:0-18867 GCA_025469315.1 Stegophylla sp. TES_Ste_2020 | reverse complement strand
AAATTGAAGAATTGAGAAATGCAAAAAATGACCTCTTTAAAGTACAATGTAGAAACAAATCCGGTTTCAAAAATTTACTGATCGAAACTTTTGGACGAGTATTTCCATACGAAAAGTTGTACACAGAAAAAAAAAAACACTAGCTTCTTCATTTCGTTCAGAATCTAAAAGATAGAAGAATAAGAAAGTAGTTGGTTATAATATTGTAATGTGTGTGTGTGTGTGTGTGTGTGTAGTTTAAGTGAGTACATAATATTATAATTATTATTCGACGAATTAACAGTGGCGTCGTGCAACTTTCAGTGTCTTGCGGCATTAACTGATATTGTACGGAGATAACCACTACGTGGACTACATTGTCGTTTTCGGTTGCAGGTGGCGTGGTGTCGGAGGATGAAAAGGAGAAGGATTATAATATTCTGCACGTATATGTTGTTGTTGTTGTTGTTGTAGATAAATTGTATATATTATTAGAATATTATGTATTATGTACACACCAGACGGACCGGGTGTTCAGACGACCCATGAGTCCGTACAGAGTGTCCCGGAGGCTCGGAAACTAGTCGGCGGCGGCGGAGTAATTATTTTTTATTATTTTATTATTTTGATATACGTATCGCGGACTTTCGGCCGCGGCGCTTTTGTCGGTGGTAAAGATAATAATTTTCTAGTCGTTAACTGCAACCACGTACAAGGCGTGCACAGTTTTTCTCTGGCGGTGCGCGTCAGTTGCACTCCGGTCGAAAGGAATAATTCCGCAAAACTTCGAAACTGGGCCACAACCGATTAGTGATCAGCTATATTGGCCGCCGTCAAACGGCACCCGTGAATATTGTTTAGCCGCGCTTGTACGTCGTCGACGGCGACGAAGAATGAATAATTTTCGACGACGACTTTCACCGGGGCAAAAAAAAAAAAAAATACTGATAATAAATAAATAAATGTATAAAGTCCGCGCGTAAGACCGCGTAAGGCGCGGACGTCAGTCTTCTGTTTTGCATGACGTGCTTGCGTCGTGCACGTTACCTAACCCGCGTGGTGTGCCCACGAACAAAGTCCATAATAATACAATAATTATTTTTGTCGCATAAACGGTGCAGTGTTTCTATTTCTTATTCAGTTCATCCGCGTCTACCTCAGCTGTGCTCTCGTCGTTCCGTTCCGCGCCGTACGTCATCCAAACGCTATCAATCGTAGAAATTTATTTATTTTTTTCCCGTGCAGCGTTTCTTCTAGCAGTGCAGTGCACGAAAGCTGCACAACTATTCCTTTATAATATTATTATATACATGCACGCATCGATAGCAGTTCACAACAATAATAATAATAATAATAATAATAATCACGACGAGACGTTTTCAAACACACACACACACACACACACACACACACACACACACACACACCTGATGACGGTGACGTACGATAAATAAACAATATTATATCGCCTTCGTTTTGTTGAAGTATTTATATGACATACCCGTCTTGAGGTTTCATTACATATTTTATTTACTCAACGAACGCGATGCCACGATGCGTAGTCAAAGATCACTTGAGATAAATTACACTTCATAATATTACGTGTGAATAGGTCATCCCCCCTCCCCCATATGGGAATGCGATGAGTGTTTTGATCGACCAATACCTTTGTGATAAAGTATGTTTGTTTTGTAAACGTGAATTTCGCGTAAAACGCGTCGTGGTCTTCTCGTCGAGCATTTGTTAATTAAAATTAATTACGTCGTCGTGTTTTGCCTGCCCAAGATGTATTATTATAATAATTAATAATATTATACAATATTACTTTTCGGTCATCATCCGTTTATTGTCTCGTCGTGTGGAACGCACATCGATTGCCCGTAAGAGAGGAGCTCGGGAGACACTGAAAAATTGTCAGTCATAGAACTCTTACTGCGGTCATTTGTCCCATTGTCGTCAAGCACATAATTTAGACTGAAAAAATACCTATCGACCACAGCTGACATAGTATTTTATAACATGATATAAGTAATGAAATCGTCACAGTACGAGTTGCATCACTTGGCGGAATGCGAGCAAGAGAGAGTGTTCGGTCGACATAATAATATTTGCTCGATTGTACAATATAATAATCTTTATTACGGAAAATAAATACCATTTACATATTATTAACATTTAAAATAATAATTATACGAACACGAAGGTAGCATTTTCTTCGCGGGCCATTCAATGCTAATTTAATTGAAAATGCGTTTAACAAGATACTGTACCGCAGCCGCGGCAGTATCATTATTACAATCGAATCGCGGAGATGTACAATCGCGTTCTCAGGCAATCGTTTAAAAAAAAAAAAAAAACGGATGAGAATAATAATGTCCACGTATATATGTATTATTATAAATTCTGTATAGCTCAGCGTGAGAGTGTATATTATTATGACGTGTTTACATTGATCAATACGAGCGTCTGTGTGTTATAATGTTATACCGTGAGCCCGGATAGTGTTATAATTCGTATACGAATAATTATAGAAACGTGAAAAAACGACTTGCGTTCCTCGTGAATTTATAATAATATATAACACTATCGACCAATACGGCTGATGATAGTATTACATAGGTACTAATTTAGATCAGAAACCAGACAACGCGTTTTGGTTAAGTCTATTTTACGACCGCGGGCGATCGATAAAAATTCATCCGTTTAACTTCTTCAGACCTACGAGTTAATCGATTTTATTCTCCACGCGAGTATATTTTATAATAATTCTTTAATCAGTGCACATTTCGAATGTTGTTTTATTTTTTGTATTTCGCACTCCGTCTTTTACGCGCCCGTTCGCTATTCCATTATTCAATTTGATGCGAGCCAAACGATTGATTCAGTGTTTATAATTGGGTATACGAAAAGAATTGGGTTCTCTTTTACGACTCTTTTATCATCAACGTTAAATATATTATACCAATAGTGGTTTACACCCGGCGTAAAATCGTTTTAAAATATACGAATAGTCGTGCGATCACGGATAAAAAAGTTACATAGCTAGCAACTTCAACGGAACACGATATTTAATTAGAATTTCGAATATATATATATTTTTTTAAATTAAATTTAAAGAAATTTATATTGTTTTTGAAAGCACGACAATACGATATCGATCGCTTAAATAAAATTATCACGTGGCGAAGAAATTTTTGCTTTTATAAAAAATAAAAAAATCTAAAACTCAAGTGAACTAATTTTAAGAAAATTTTCATAATAAGAATAGAATCCTCTAAAATCCTCTAAAAATAAATTCAATATCTTTGAATTCAGTAAAAAGTCATTTGTACTGTGAATCGTCGCTTGGTGTGAAAAATTCTTATTTTTTTAGGAGTTTTTAGTATTTTAAAAAGTTACTAGACATTATGAAAATTAAAAAAAGTATTATAATATTGTAAAATACGCTTAAAAATTAAATTAAACCCTTATTTGGTTTCATAATTTTATTCAAAAATAATAATATTATAAATTATTTTGGTCAAGATTTTTCCACACCGGGGGGTTTGGTTTATGCTATTTAATTCTAGTGCATCAGATAAGAAGTTTGTTACAAACACAAGAGTGGTTATTCTATGATAAATATTTAAAATTATACATGAAAGATTTCATGTGATTTCAACAACCAGACAATCTTTTGAAAATATGAGTGAAAATAACAGTTATATTATGACTACCTATCCAAACTTAAGTATCACTCAAAGAAAACGTTGTAGTTAAATAATAATAATAATAATAATTTACCTTTTGATATTATTTAAAACATTCTACATCATTTACACACATAGGTAAGTGAAATAATTTTCTGCGATAGTGATAGCACATAAAAGTATTTTTTATTCGATTCACATTTGTTCCCCAGTTCAGGGATACCAATATCTCATTTAACTCCTAATTATGCACATAGGAGATTTTTCAAGCCAAACGATAAAATTTTACACATTTCTGTAGAGACAAAGTGTTTCTGATATAATAATAATAATTCTTTATTTACGGAGAAATTACTCCATTTTACATACATAATATTAACAGTTATATAAATAATAGTTACAATTTTAAGCTATACGATATAATTAACACCTTTAAAATTTAAAATTCATAACATTTAATAATAATAAAAATAACAGTAAGAATAGTAACGATAATAATTGAAGCTTAATAATAGATTATATGGTAATAAGTGTTTGTAATTATAAATTTTAGATTTTTATCTTAAGTTTAAATATATTTACATTTTTAAAATTAAAAATATAAACATTTAACGTATTCCATATTATAGACATTAAAATATTAGCGGGAGAAAATGAGGTGATTTTTTTTTACCACTTATTTTTGAATGAAATGTATCTTTACGTATTCCTTGTATTGACTAAATTTATTTTAAATTGAATTTTTTCAAGAAGTCGAGGGCAATCTATAAATTACAATTAATTCCGTATAGCCCGTTTGGGATGATAACGTACAGAAACAAGAGACGATTCTATACTTGAGCTGACATCCTCTTAATAGCGATTCCTTCTTACATTTACACACACACATGTATTAATAGTGTGTGTGTGTGTGTGTGTGTTGATAGCGGATAATAAAAAACCGCGTTCGAGACTCAGCAGGAACGTTGCCAGACGTGTGCAGCGCATTCCGACGTGCAGCGTGAGGCGCGTGTGCATGTGCATGTGCATCCTCGTCTGGTGCGGCGGCGGCGGCGGCGGCGGCGGCGGCAGAGCGTGTAACTGGATCGACAGCGGTAAGTGCATTTGCATGTCTCGTTACACCGCCGCCGCCGTCGGACCGTGCGCGACCGCGACGACAACTGGGCGGCGGCGGCGGCGAGGCGGAAGGGGTTGACGGGGTGATTATTATTATTGCCGGACGCCAACCCGTGACGTGCCCCAGTTCGACATTTTCTATACAAGTCCCGAGTCTAATGCCAACGGACGTTTATTTGCGCGCACACACACTGAGCAACAGGCCAGCACATACGTATTTCTTCTCTTTAAATTATTACAACATTGTAGTGGATTCCCCCCCCACCCCCGCCACAATCGATAATACTTTTATTTTTATTTTTTTTTTATAATTACAGAATTATTTCATACTCGAGGTGTTCCAAGTGGCGGCGATATTGGTAAATTAAAAAATATACTGGAGACCACCAATACCATTGATATTATAATGCAATGGAAATTTTTAAACTGACAACACAAAATAATAAAAGGTTAAGTTTTTTCTGATTACAAAAATCTAACACTCTGAGATTCTGAATGAAGTGAAGAATATTTTATTTTTTTACATATGAAACCACTTTTTTGAGTATGTACTTTGGAGTAAAAAAAGTACTCTCCATAGTTTTTTTATACCACATAAAGAAACTTACATAAAATTTGAATTAAAATGTTAATTCACGCAGTAAACGGGATTTTCCTTAATGAATCATTATACTGGTAATACAAATTTCGATTAAATGTTCAAAAATATATCGAGCACTTTTGGTAGAAATATAGGTAAAATTGAAAATAGCAATGTTACTCGAGTTTAACTCGTATTTTTTATTTAAGATATTGTGAACAGAATTTAAACAAAACCATATTTTCAAAAGATATTATTTACGGTACTGAGAGAAAATCTTTAAAAGTTTTATCAAATGAATTTCTTATATGCGTTTCAAGATACTGATGAATCTGGTTACTATCACAAAAAATAACGATTGCTATTTTTTAATCAAATCTCAATTCGATCTGGAAAAAAAAATGTTAAATATGTATTTTTATAAAATTAAAATACAATTGGGATCGATGAGATCGTAGGTACGTCGTGATTGATTATCATCAATCGTTTCTATATAAATATATTAATGATATTAATTAGACATGATTGGGCGCATAGATTATAGTTTCTTTTTTTTTTTTTTTAATCATTATCACGAGTAAAATTAAAGGTACACCGTGTTTTATATAATATCGGTATATTCAAATTACACGCACACACACACACACACGGACAGACGACAGAATATACCGTATACCCGGTTATAATAATTCAATTTGCCGGAGGGCGACCGAGTTTTGCACGCGGATATCCACCTACCCACCCACATTATAATAATATTATGTCGATGGAAGCCAATAATTCGTGTACGCCCGATCCAATAATATCTAGTACGAGTTCTCGCATGTGTGTATAATACATATTATTATTATAATAATTCGTGTACGCGTGTGAGTAGTAGATATATTATAGAATATATATGGATACGTGTATACGCAGTCTGCCTCCGACCTGAAGCTGCCACTCGAATAATAATAATAATAATAATAATAATAATATTCGTTCGTGCCGCGCATCGGCAGCAGCAGCAGCCAGCACGCCGGTAATTACCGCGCGTGTACTGCACACGCGCGTTCGTTCATTAACATACCGAAACACAATCGTCGGCCGGTGAAATTTCAAACGGGGATGTTATAAAGACGCAATAATAATTAGCTTATTAAAATGCAGCACACGGTGTGTATATAACATACCATATTATAATCTACCTAAGTATTTAATAACGACTATACATAATTGTTAGGATATAGTTTATGACGTTTACGTCGTGTCCGTGTGGTATATGTGTGTATTAAATTATTATATCGTATACTATGATAATATTATAATATTATGTGCTCTGTGTAGACATAATATTATATATACGTATATAGTTAACGTGATGCGATTACAATGATATTATAAATGATTGGCAAAACGAAATTTCATTGGGCGAAACCGTAAAACGTTTTACACATTTAGGTGTATTATTTCACTAGCCTATTACGCAGTGACATGAACCGCTCGTCCACGAGTCCGTTAGAAAAATGTAATATTAAAAAGTCATTATATTTGTATACGCGTATACTTATCACAATATGGCCCAAATTTAAATGCACTAAAAGCCCTCGAAAAATGCTCTAAAAAATAGACAAAAATGCCCTTAAAAAATGTATTTTATTGCGAAAATGCACTGAAAGAAGGTTCTATACATTTTAATATTTTAATTTATTTTACTATTTGCCGTCTGTCGAGTCCAGGTGACCATAAGTAAAGATAAGATTCAAATTTTATAGCAATCACAGAGAGATTTATAGTATTATTAAGGAAAAAACCAAAAAAACATGGATGATAATATTTTTAATTAGCTAAATTGAAATTATTGACTTGTATAATGCACATATATATGTTATAAATTAAAATTGAAGGCTTACTGTTCAAATATGCGTTAAAACGAATTAAAAGACTGAAATATGCCCTAAAAATGAAAAAATATCGAAATACACAAAATAAAAGTTTTAGTTTTGAGGTCTCTGTCACATTAAACAAATTTTGTAGTTGGAAAGCATTTCCTAAGATCATCCAAAAAAATATGCATTTTGCATTAAAATCCGGATCTTACTTATCAATATAACAAATATCATTTTATTCACGATTTTTCTTTTGTTTCGTGTCATTGCACGTTGTTCTCGAATAATTAATTATGAAAGCATAATTCCATGGCCATAATCATATACCTAAATAAATTATTTACTTACTAATTATAAAGCGGAGCAATAAAACTATTATGTGTAGTTGGACCTATATTTTATCATACTTACTATACTGTATGTTGGTTTATAGAAAATCAAATCGTCTCTCATAACACATATTTTGAGAGTTTATAAAATACCCACATATTATTATAATGGACGTATGAGAAATTCGTGTCAACCCGTAAGAAATTTAAAACAGACCGTAAATATATTTTTTTTCTATGTAATGTGCATTTCGGATCTAGATCTAGAGTGTTGATAATAATACAAAATTATTGATATAATATCTATATAGCATTATGTAGAACTTGCGAGTATATAAATTATTATAATGGATTAAATTGAAGGTATTTTTTACACAAAAAATGGAAAATTTGTAAATTATAGTAAACAAGAGAACTATATTAAATTCGTCACGGCACCAAAGAATCGCAGTTACGATGACATCGGCAATGAAGTGTAAAGTAACAGTTATACAAGTAGGAATAAAATATACATATATATATATATATATATTATATATTTAGCTGAACGTACCGTTCATAGTTTTAGGAAATGTATTTATATAATAAAGTACCTATACTCAAAAACAAAAAAAACGTGTGACCGATGTAACCCCTTAGGTTATTAATAATATAATACCTCATTATGATAATGAACCAGAGGACCGTGTTTCTTCAAATTATTATCATTAGTTTTTTTTTTCTTTTAATTATTTTAGCCTGCAGTATATTTTTTAAGTCTAAATGTATCTTTACGGGGAAAAAAAAAATGTTGTTTTTTTTTTTTTTTATGTTTTTGTGTGTTTTGCATACCTGATTAGTGGATCATCTACGGACCGCCGAGGTCTGGAGCTGTATGTTCAGCAACCTCCAAGGAGCAGGAAAAAAAAAATGTATACGAAATATCAGCGTACGTCTGAAATCATAAATAAAAAAAAAAAAAAAAAAATCTAATCAGCAGATGTAAACGAACGCGGGAACATAAATGAAGCGATTATGCGGAAGAAAAAAAAAAAACAGATTAATAAAATTTAAATTTATAATAATATGTTGATGTCGTCGTGTGGGAACTGCAGCTGCTGCTGCAGAGATGGATCGTTTTTATTTAATAATTAGTCATCCCGATCGACTATATAATATTATCTAATATACCTACGTAGGTATCTGCAAATAATTTTGAACGCTTTTTTAAACGGAATTTCGCCTATGGCACAGTGACGAACATACTTTTAAACATTATAATACGTATGTAATAAGAGAGCGTATTGATTTGTGAAGAAAAAGAAGAATGTTTGCCGGTGCGCGTAAATCGACCGGGTCGAAAGTGGAATTCGACGGTGCGTAACGGAGGTGAAGAAGAAGAAGAAGAAGAAAAAAAAAAATTATCGGTTTTAATTAAATTAAAAAAAAAAAAAAAAAATACGCGCAATGATTAGAAGTAATATTATAATAATATATAAGTATGCATCGGTGAAATTGTTCTTTACTCTCGTGTGCATATAATACGTGTGTGTGTGTGTGTGTGTGTTGTCGTCTCGGGGAATCTGCTTTCGCCGTCGTCATTATATTCGCTTGATCGTTTAATCGATCCAATTTCGGACACTGCGCGAGCACGTGTGGTGGTGGTGGTGGTGGTGGTGTACGATGACGATAGAGAATTTCACTTTGCATAGAAAGTAGACGCGAAAAAAAAAAAAAAAACAAAAAAAAACAAAAAAATTAAATAAATAATCAAACGAAAATTGGATTGACGTCGGTATGTCGGCGATTCGACGACGATGATGGATATAATAATAATAATAATAATAATAATAATAATATGTATAGGTAGCGATAATGATCGGCGTGTGGGATAAAATAATTATGATTTGCGTAGTGGACACACACACACACATACATATGCGAAATAATAATAGTCTGTATTATTATTATTATTATTGTTATTTTAAACGTATATACGGAGTGCAGCACGTGAAACTATATAGAAAGACGACACACACACACACACTGTGTACAGTCATCGTCGAAGATTAATGAACACGTCGTCGGACGACGTATTAATTGGTTATTAACCGAGCGCGCGCACTCGTCTTTCGGTGGCATAGATTTTTTTTTTTTTTTTTTCATTTTCATTTCATATCATATCTCATAAAAAATTGTATATAATGATTAGTTGTATTGTTATTATCAAATCGCATGCGCTTCCGTGAGAACGTACCTTCGGTCATTGACTACTACTACTACATACATGTACGAGATGACGACTTTGACACGCCACCGCGAACGAAAGCGCTACACACATTTTTATTATTTTGATTATATTATTATTCAAACACTGTGTTGTCGAACACGTATATTATGTTATACGAATTGACCACTGTACGCGCGTCTCCTTCGGAATATACGATTTTATTATTATTATTTTTTTTCATTACACATTTTTTTTTTTATCCGTTTCGCACAAATTCGATTAGCGTCACCGAGGCAATAAATTATATTTATAACTGGTTTCGCCGGTGAACGAATTCATTTTCCTCGCCGCGAGCACGGTGTAAATATATAAACACAGGTGTATAACATCCGGACGTCGAAATTGTCGTAAAACGTTACGCGTGCGTCTCCAGCACGATTCTGCAGCGGTTTTCCGAAATATTCTTTTACAGTTTTTCATATACATTTCTTCATACACACACACACACACACACAAAACTTTGTCAGCCATTGTTTATTTTTATTACGTGTGTATAACATGCGCGCATGCGATATTGTCGAGACCTCACTGCGGGAAAACTAACGTGTAGGTCGGATACCCATGTTGTATCTATTCCGCACGTTGACATTTAAAATATAAAATAATTATCATTTTCTATAATATACGTGAATTGCTTTGTCTGGGATTTATATTATATACGTCGACTTAAATATAATATGATATTCTATGTGCATAAAATATACGTATAATTTGAACTCGTGTTTAGATTGGTAAAATATAAATAACGAGCGTGGTCCGACGGCGTGTGGAAGGCGCGTGGTTGGTTCGTGAAATTCCGGTGATATTATATTTTAATATATTGTGTTTGCATGCAGTTTCCCTTGAGACGATTTACTGAAAAAAGATTCGAGTTCGACAAGGTTATGAATTTGGAAAACTATATTTAAACATTTGACCTAGCACGAACATTAAATTTTTTTCAAATTTGAAATCAATGTCAATTTTGGTGTTAAAAATTAATTTTCAAAAACGTAGATTTTTATTTAAACAACAAGCTAGTTGTATGGAACGTGCGCGCACACTAACAGTTTAAAAAAAACGGAAATTTCTCCGAAAATAATATTTTGATAGATCCTTAGCTTTCAAAATTTAATTTTCTCTTCAACAATCAGACACATTACTATTATATAGATATCGATTTGTTGATCCGACCATTTCTTTATACTTCTTTATCTTCTTCCCTACTTCTATCGCTTTATTATTGGACATTGGAAGAAATAAAAAACACCTATCAAACCCCTCATGCAACACCCTTAAACGCTTGACCATCTTACAACTAATATCTATAACACGACCATTATCCAAATAAATATGTATAATAATATACAGGATGATCCATTAAATATGCTTACGTCCATTTTTGGTAGTAAAAATACATAAAATTGAATTTCTTCATTGAATTGTCCAAGTTACTACAAAAACTATTATTTCCATAAGAAATTTTTTTCATGCTACTTTAAGCATTTTCTATGCTGATACAATTTTTTTTAGATGAAAGTGTCCAAAATTTTATTTGGATAATTTTTCAGAGAATTTTCAAGTATTCGAACGAGTAAATTTTGAACTATTCTGATTTTAGTTAGGTAAGCATTAAGGATAATAGTTTCTTATGTGTACATCTATGCGTTTTCTACTAAATATGTAGTTTCATTATCAATATGAATGCATACAAATTGAAATAAATCGAAAATTACTTGATATTAGATTTAAACGCATCGAAATTTGGAATAACTGGCATGAACTGAAACTAAATATCTACAGGAAAGAATCGCTAAAGGACATCCTTAATATAAGATAAAAAAAATAATATGAAGAAGAAAACAGATATAGTTGTGAGTGTTGTGACTTGAACATTTTAAAATAAAATTGCAATTTTATATGCATTTTTACGGCAAAAAAAAAAAAAGATAAACGTGCTTTTTTCAGATCACTCTGTATACAGTGTGTATACAAGAGAATATAGACATTGAACACATGAGGCGTCTAGTTTCAAAACTAGCTATGAGCAATTTTCGAAATTTTTCAGGAACAACAAAAAACAAAAATAACGTAAAATACTTGGTCTATAATTTTCTAATAAATATGAAATCAAAGCTTTGAATGGTACACGTCATATTGTATGTGAAAGTATATTTTGTAAAAATATTATTACAAGAGTTAAATAAATTTATAGTTTTGAAATGGCTGGTTTTGTTGTGAATTTAAGCATAATATGACTGTTTTTGAAACCAACAATTTAATTTTTTTAACTTTATGAGATAGGTGATTTTGAAGCAAACACTGGAAAATTTAAGAAATACAAAAATTTTGAAATTTTATTTATATTACCTAATAGAAAAAAAAAATAGTTACCAAATAGAACTTAATTTTAGTTAATACTTAATTTGATGAAAAGTGAAAAAATTTGAGTACTATTACCAGAGCAGATAAAAACATGCGTTTGATTATGGCTTGATTTGAAATAAATATCGTTAGATGCATTAGCGCAATTAGGACAAAAATTCTGGGGGGGGGGGGCTAAAATGTTTATTTATTGATTTAGCACCCGCAAAGTACATTAATCTTAAGCAATTTTCAAAAAATCTAGGGGGGCTATCAGTGGTTTTGAGTGAGATTAGCACCCCTAAGCCCCCACCTAGTTGCGCCTACGGCTAGATGGCTGGTTTTAATACTATCCACAATTTTCTGTCCTCGTTTAATATCGATTAGCAGCCTTGTCTGATGTTCAATATTTTTATCAACTATGCAATACACAGTGTGAAAATTCGGAAAGAAAATCGATTTTGAAAAAAATTATCTTTCAGCTGGTTTTGAAACTGAGACGCCTCACATATTATACGATTACGCCGCGGGATGCGGCTGTAACAATAAGGTTTGTACTTTCAACAACATAATATTGTGTACATTATTATTATTATTATTATTATTATGGTATTAATGCGCATCGTCTTGTCGGCTTAATTACGTTCGCCGCGCACTGGGTGGCGGCGAGTGGGCAAAAGATCGCGTATTAAAATCACTGCTGTGTGGTGCATACACCGCGCTCGCACGGGTCGGTCGAAGGTACACACACCGCTGGACGTGTATATCTATTATTCCTTCTAGCGCTATCGCGTTACTGCTCGTAATCCAATACGCGCGCGCGCGCGCGTTATGTGGGTCACGCGAGATGTAGTATACCGAAATCCGTATAATAACACGTTTTGTACGTATATTATAATAGATCCCCGCGGATGCTAATGTATTTTTCCATTACGACGAGCTGCGCTGCCAGCCACGGTACGTGGTATGATAATATTATGCGCGCGATTGTGTGCGTGTGTACGTGATCCAATATAATATATATTATAATTTCGTTTGCTGCTGCTCATTATGTTACATTTTTATAATAAACGCGCGGTAGTAAGTTTGAAAAAATGAAAAATAAAAAAAAAAAAAATGCCAGTAGTATAACATAATAATATAGCGTGTTGTTTCGGTACACTAGTATGAGTTGGCTAATTGATGTTGACGCGGAGAGCCCCCCATCGGGGTTTTTTTCTCTTAACGGTTAGATTTATCGACATGAGACCGCGTGCACAAAACTCTGATGAGTCGAGTCTGATCGACTAGCAATCGATATCGTGTACCTGCATTACGTATAATAATAATACTGTCCGTTATACCGTCGGGAACAAAAAAGTGTGTACTCCGCTGGTCGGAGTGGGATTCTCTTGACGGGTGTATTGGATTTAAAAAAAAAAAAAAAAACGATAAATCATTTCATCGATAAAACGATTCTGAACGAAGAAAGTTTATTAAAAATAAGAAAATATAATATAATAATCGAAAATATTGAATTTTCAAAATAGAATAAAATAGTTAGAAAACTATTGTTGCACGTGGATTTTAGTTCACACCATCGTATTTCAGCGTCGAAAAATACATAAAATGCAATAAAACATTATCTATATCAACGTCTCAATCTTTCGTGTGTTAATAAGAAATATTTATGTAATAAAATAGGTAATTATTTATCCGTACTTTATCCGATTTTTTTTCTTCAATTTAACCCTTGTAAAATGTTTAATTATTCATCCGTAAAGAAATTTTATTGCACAAAAATATTCGCAATGAAATTATCTATCTAGATAATAAATTTCAAAACAATCGGTCGAACCAATTTTCTTATATGCACGTTAAAGTGCGTAATTTTAGGTAAAATTAACGAATTTCGTCGAAATTATAACTTCAAACAGGTATAAAAAAAAAAGTTGACTAACGATTTTTGAGATTATTTCAGGTCATGTAGACATATATGTCAGTGAGATGATATTAAATTTTCAAGTCTTAATATCAAAAATCAAAAATTTTATTACATAAAAACTAACAAAAAATGATAAATTTTCAAAATGCCTTACTTAACTCAAAATTGATAAAATCTTTTTGAAATTTATACGAAATGTTGTCGTAGCTATTTTTAATGGTCGGTGAAAATTTCAAGTCCTTAGTTGCATTATTTTAGAAGTTATGTCAAAAAGTAATTTTCAATTTTACGGAAATTTCGGTAGTTGCGTATTTTGCCGGTTTTTTGTCAACTTTTCGACAGTTTTTCCCCGTTTTTGGAAAAAATATTGAGATATTGGAAAAATGACATCTTTATAGTACCATCTGGGTGTGATCTCGGTTTTATAGAGATACTGATCAAAACTTTCGGACAAGTATTTCTATACGAAAAATTGTTTATACGTATAGAAAGAGAAAAAAATAAAAAAATAAATATCATTGTAAAATCATAATTCATAAGCTTCTTCACTTCGTTTAGAATCTAAAAGTTAAGTCGTATATAATATATATTTTAGTGCTACTTGTTGTAAAGTTTTACATTTATTACACGTACTAATTATCCATCATGATGATCACTATTATTATTAATTTTGTTAGTAAATTTGATAATTCAAGCCACACCCAGTTTAAAACAAAATTATTTTTACACGAGTTAAAAAAAAAAAAAAAAAAACAACTTATATTCAGGTTAATATTGTTATTAATACAATTTTTTGTCAACTATAAAATCACGATGCATATTAAAGCATGTTTTGCAATTACTTGTGCATATTTTGACATTTTCAGTGCATATAATTTAGGTCTCTGGTTATCACTTACATAACTACACGTGCAGGATGGAACGAAACATGAAATATGAGTACCCATATTATGTTATTTAATGTACGCAATGATTTATCATTATAAATCTTTGATATACTTTTAAAACGATAGTATTTATACAGTTTGTTACGATATTGCAAATGCAATAACGTTTATTTTATTCATAATTTTAAACTTTTAATAAAATTATTAAATTATTATTCAAAAACTTAAAAAAAATCATAGAAGATATTGGGAGGGGAGGGGCTGTAAAATGGGCAAAAATATTTCAGCCGAAAAATATTTTTGCCGACAAGTAAATGAGTCAAACCATATTTCAGCTCACTATATTTAAGTCGAAACAAATTCTACCAGAACTTTATTTTAGCCGAAAAATACTTCCACCGACATTGTTTCAACCGACAAATATAATGTGTCCCCGAAAATATTTGGATAAACCTTTATTACAGATTTAAGCATCAACATTTTTTTTAAAAATAGATTCACAAATTGATTATTTTGAATTTTTTCTGAAACTGTAGTATAAAATTTCAAATTTGAAAATTAAGGCCCTAAATATGAATATATACTCTATAAATGTTCCGCAGTGGTTCGCAACCTTATCTATCAAATTCATCTCCTAGTAATTTTTCAAAAATATTATCATCCTCATTAAATTAGAGTTTGACTTATGTTTTTATTGACCATACAAAGAAATTATACCAAATAACTCTAAGTATATTATACGTATATTTATACAATTATGGAATTTTATCTTCATAATTTTATACATTATATGTAAGTCAACTTACGGATTCGTAGTATTGAATATAAGAAAACAAGTAATGAAATATAAAAGCACAAATAATAATATAAAATGTAAATATTCATTAAGTAGCTTTAAAATTCATATTTTTAAACAAAATTTCACCATCACTGTACTCCCCCCTATGCTGTATCTTAATTTCCCCTTGGGGGAATTCCCCACCGGTTGGGAACCACTGCTGTAGTGTAATTCTGTATTAATCGTATCGAGACATCCAGTTTAATTGTATACGTCAGTAGCAATACGCACGTGTGTTCTTTTAGAAGTGCTCATAAATGTTTTTAAATGAGAAAAAATGGTGGAATTTCTATTAAAATAAAAACTACAAACAGAATTTATACAACACACGTTTTCGTTATCGATAAAGATCGTAAATGTGTATTTTTTTTATTTTTATTTTTTAATTAAAGACGTTGAGAAATCATTACAATAATTAATTAATCGTTTGGTAAAACGTGATTTTACAAGAAGATAAAACATATTCATAATCATCATTGTGTCATATATTTATATATAAAAACAGTTAAAAGTATACGATAGAGTAATACCATCATCGTTAAATGTAGTTTTTGAACATATTATTGATTTTCAATCAACGATGCATAAATATTTAGACAACATCTCTCATTCATTTAAGGTAACGTCGATACCCAAGGCCGTGATCGAACCAACGTCTTCTGAGATATGAATTTCGAGGGGCGACCGGTGTCAATTTTTATGTACTGCGGGGTACCTATAATAATACGACTGGATTATGTAATATTGAAAGACGTGTTCGATTAAAATATATTATTATATTATTATTATTATTATTATTATTATTATTATGATAGGTTTGGATGTAATCCAGTTTCAACAGTATTGCATGAAGATCGAGAAACAAGAGACTTTAACGTTAGCTGCACGGCAAAATCATAAGTGCTTAAAATTAGGTCTATATTTTCAAACGTAATATTATACCATTCTGTCTTAATTTTAATTAATAATTTAAATCAAGTCGATCTAAAACAAGTTTATATAATATGGTTTAGTTTCCTGCGAGGAAACCAAACAAATATTACGGTGTTATTACATTTTGTACTAAAAGTATAAGTATTTATACGTGTTTTCGTTTTAAAAATAAAATATGAAAAATCCTATATTTTCATAATAAGTGCAAGTTAAAAGAATAAATTGTTCTGGGTCATAAAATATATACTACACTAATAATATGTGAGTAATAAAAGTAAAAATGTATATTATAATACATCTTTTTTTTTTTGTAACTTTCTTTCGGTCGAATAATAAATTAATTTATGGAATTATTTACATTAAAACAAGTTGCAGTTTGAAATCATGCCAGTGAAGTTGCATTATTTTCCAAAAATATATATAACATATAACATTTAGTACGTATATAATATACCGCACTATTTCGATATTCACGGTAGAATAATAATTATAACGCGTTGCGAAGTGGGTTTATATATTTTTATTATTATTCCCGTGGGCCGCGCAGATTAGTGTGTGTGGAAAAGAAAAATGAATTTACGTTCATACTATATAATAATAATAATAATAATAATATGCGCTTGCATATACCTACGAGAACGAAATTTATATTTCTTCAGAAATCGGAATCAATATGACTGCAACAAACGTCATGTAGAATGTAAATAATAAAATAGTAGATACATAAATGTCATTCTGTACCGGCCGTTAGTCGCAGTACGACACGAAACAATGTCGAAATTTCACAGATGTAATATTTCACTGCAGACATCATTATGTTACTATGACCCATCGGTCGCGTACTACGACTTTTCGTGTCACGAATTCCTCATATGATGTATGTTATGATGACGATGATAAAAATTGCTATTGTAAATTAACTATAACGTTATGGACCGCGGTCGTATATAGTGTACACCCACCTGTGCACACTGAATGCCTATAGTATATTATAAATAATATAGCGAAGAGACTCGCCTCCGACGTCGCGGTCTACAATACGGACGGTAATGGCCAATCGTAGGAAAGAATGATATTATGAACGATATGGCAGTTTTAATAGACGTCGTGAACTTGTACGGCTCTGGGGTCGGCGGTTGGCAGCGGTGAGCTGCAGGGGTAATAGAAATATATCGAGTGCGCATTGTCCGCTGAGGAATAGCCGGAATCCACCAATGTGTACCACGCGTACATGTTATTATTTATTATATTTTAATAATATTATATAGAATTCATTCTAACATATACCTATTTATTGAACATGACAAACCTTGTGTATTGGAACTTTACAAAAATGATATTAAGAAAATAATTTATGATATTATGTTTGACACAAAGATCCGTTTCTGGTGTGCATTCATATTAGTATATATATATATATATATATATGTATACATTCGTTCTATTAGCTGTCCATTAGCATAACAGCTAGTGTAGCGCGCACTGCTGGTCGATCCTATTATGATCTAACACTTTTAAAGGGGCCAACGACCAGAAAAAATATGAACAAAAGGGGCTCGACAACGTGAATACATCTTGTATAATATTATAATGTATACGAGTATGTCTTTTTTTTTTCCTTGTACGTCTGTTTGGAATAAGCAAATTGGATCAAAGATGAATGGACCGGACATCGATCGATCAAACTGGGTGAAACCGAAAGTCGATACTGCAGGCCGCTTTATGTTAATATTTTTCCCGTCAGATGCCGCGTTTATGTATTCACGTTTAATTTTAATACCAGTAGCTCGATCCCAATCTCTAATCCATGCGCCTTCTTGCGCGCCCTTGTCAAAATACAGTGAAAACCAGACCCTGGCGAATATTGATGTGCACTTCTTCCATTCAGTGCTGCAGTATCCCGCGGTTCATTTAACAATACGGTGGAATTAAAATCATATTAAAAAAAGCCGGACATACTTCGCACGATGGGTGTACTTCGCACGACGGCGGGTGGTATTCTCTTGACGGGCGTATTAAATTTTAAAGAAACGATAAATCATTTCTTCAGTAAAACGATTCTGAACAAAGGAAATTAATAATATAAGAAAAAAAAAATTTTCGAAAAATGTC
>JAIPRM010006346.1:0-18868 GCA_025469315.1 Stegophylla sp. TES_Ste_2020 | reverse complement strand
TAAAGTACAATCTAGAGGCAAATCCGGTTTCAAAAAGTTATTGATCGAAACTTTTGGACAAGTGTTTCTATACAAAAAGTTGTACACAGAAAAAAAAAATAAAAAAATTAAATTAAAAAATTAAAAAATAAAAAATAAAAGAAATAAAAAATAAACATCATTGTAAAAACACTAGCTTCTTCACTTCATTCAGAATATAAAACGGATACCATTATTTTTAAAGGATCTATTACGTTAGTTAGTTAATTATTTTCCGGAATAAGAACTTAATTTTTGTGATTAATTTTATTCTATCAAAAAATTAAATTTCTAAAAATTTCTATTGATTTGAATAAAAATTCTACATGACACAATAGTAGACATGGTTAACAGGTTGGTATTTTACTGTAAAAAGAATTGAAATAATATTTTAATGTTATAATTTTATAAAGTCTTAAGCTGTGAGAAGGAATCCGTTCCTTTTTAATATAGAAGCGAAGAAAAGAACGAATTCCTTTCATTATATGAAATATAACACAGTAACTAAAAACAAAAAGGAATTCTCGTACTCAACGCTCGTATAATAATTATAATGATGACATGTAGGTACATATCGCAATAATACGCCCAAGCAAACATGTTACGTGGTGTAAAATATTGATTTTATAAAAATGAATTCTATGGAAATATTAATACAAAATATATCAACGTAGGTACGAGGTAGTCGCATAGTATAATAATAATATTATTATTATTCATTGTTGCCGTGGGTGTTTTAATATTTTGACAATAATCGATTCGAACAAACCATACACAATCGTTACCTTCTACCTGGTTGCACCTCGCTTAAATACAATAATCTAAACAAAGATTACCACACATAATAACAAATGTTACGTTTTTTAAAATATCGTTTTTACGCCTTTCCATATCGTCACAGAGTTTCTGTTATTATAACTCGGGTGTGATCGTAGATCCTACTGAAGAGTGTTCTACGTGCAGGTTTTAATTGAATAGTATGAGAGAATTTAATTATTTTACTTGACAATTGTTCAAAGTCGTTTATACTATTGTAAATCAGACAATGTCTATGACGTTTCTGGTCTCTCGACACGCCTATTTTTAATATATGATGTAATTTTTGGATATTTGAAAATTTGACGGGACAAATAACCTCGAAAATCGTATATCTGTCTAAAATTAGGAAGGGGAGGAGACAGCTTATGATGCATTTAGTTATATATTAAATGTAACATGAAAATATGTAACCTTAAAAATCCCGCTATTACTAAACGCGAAATAGCTGTTTTTGATTCTACTCAATTTGTCGAGATCATTTTCAATTTTTGTATTCGATATATCTTGAATCAACCTGTATAATGTAAACTTTATAATCTCCTATCATTACTCCAATTCACCCTATAGCCTATATTCTGTATTATATTTGTTTTTATTATTATTTTGAAAGTCTCGCACACTTTATTAGCATAGCGCACACAATGAGCTAAAATAGGTATCGAAATATCACTGTACGGGTTAAATTAACAAACTATTGATGTATATTATATTTTTAAATAAGAATATTCCGAACACATTTGTTTTCTTACTATCAAAATCAATATTTGGGATTCGATTAATATTCAATATGAAAGTGTGTCAGAAAAATAGTTAGATTGACTTGTAAGATAGCAAAGATATCCCTGGCCACCTTTTAGTTACGTGCTGGATGTGAGTAGTCGTTTGGAAAAACTTATTACTATTTTAGGGTTCTTAAATTTTGTATTAAATATTTTAACAAATAAAATGTATTGTATAAAATTGTTTACAGTAGTATAGAAGATTTTCATAACAATTTCTAGAAAAAAATTTAAATAATTTTATCGACTTCTATTGAACTGTGCGTATGCTGTAATATATAATACATTTTAGTCATTGGCTAGTGATTATAATATAGGCATTTTTCAGAGGTTTTCTAGGAATTAATTTTAATATAAATATATTTATAGGTTGATATAAATACTAGAAACAAGATGTTCAATAATGACTATAGGCCTTGGTCACCCACTCTTGGCACCGATCTTGGTTGTGACCAAACCTTACCTTCATTCAGAATATAATAATAAGGTTCAAAAAACAGTCATCTTCCGGGCCGTGAAGTAACAAAATAACAAAACGAATACCGTCCTAGAAAAAGTTAAGACAACCAATTGCAACCCTGCTGAACTGCGAGGGACATAAAATGGGACATTTGTTCGGGTCTTCGCCAAAAGATAATTAGAACAAAATATTTTCAACCACAGTTTAATCTCCCTCTCCCACTAATTCTCGGTCACAGCAAGCGGTCAGCAATAATCGGATTTTAAAATTTCACATCTACATAACATTAGCAAGACTACATTAGTCGATGTCGATTCACTATTCTGCAACGAAGTGGAATTTATTTGATTGTATATTTTTTTCTTTTACCAGAATTTGAGTTTAAACGTTGGATATGATGTGTTCGACACTTATCTAATTTCTAGGTAATTTTTTTATTTATCTTTGCTGAACACTGCAGCCTTCAACCTGACACAATTGGAGTTTATTGATCCTTACATTTTTGAAATCATTTTGAAATCAAATCGACAACGTGTGCCAAACCACTCGATTATTAATAGCTATAGTATATTGTAATAGAGTCATTCGGCATTTTACAATTCGAAAAAACCGCGTTTCGCTAAACAAACGAAAACGGACATTTCTGTTTTATTGTTTCCACACTCAAGTATTATTTTCCAGAAACAATGAAGTCTCGCAATAGACGCGATAATAATTCACCTGTCGTCGTTTCCAAAAAAACACTATGGTCGGAACGATGACGTAAAAATGCGCTATATAGTTTACGATATAATATCATATTATTATTATGTACGTGATATATAATACAGAAAAAAAAAAAAAAACAAAAAACATTTAAGCATTCGGGTAAAAGAGTTTAGACACATCGAAACGACGACGAGACAAAAGAAGCGCTTGATATTGGTAGAGGCGAGCGCGATCGTTGACAGTTTATTTTTTTCTTATTTATTTATTTATTATTTTTTTTTTTTTGACAATACCTAACTTTGCGTACATACCTGGCGTAATGAATTTCTATTATGTAACGACGATCGCGCGTATACCTCGTGGCCCCCGAGGGGTGCGCATAAATTAATTTTAATAATCGTTTTACCGCACCGCGGGCACCAGACATCGTCTGCGTAGTATGTATATACGTCAGTATCATAAAGGTAGACGCAAGACTTAACATTTAAAACGTTTGAGTATAAGTATTATATAGGTATAGTATCATTTATACACACTGCACTCGCTCGTAATATCACGTGCACACGTATACCTCTATATTATTATAATAATATTTTTCTGCCAAAAACCAGAGTGCTGCGACCGAACTGCGTTTTTCAGGCTTGTAGTGTGTCATTAACAATAATAATAACAGCCGGTTTTCTGCAGCAATAATTGCTTTTGAATTGCAAAACGGGTTTGAGCACGGGGTATAATTTATCGTGTATTTCCCCACACGCTGTACGAAAAACCAAAGCCCTAGTGTAATTTTTTTTTTTCAGTTTTTTTCGCGTTAACGTTTTTTTTGATTTTTTTTTTTTTTTGCACCTTTACCGAAGGGTTCTCTACGTCGTCGTACCTAACTCGAATATGCAACTTCCCTTACCGCGTTATTGTTCTTTTCTTTTTGAGTTTGGCTCTCAAAACGATATATGTTGTGCGACGGTCGCACCCCGCGAGCCCTTTTTGTACTTTACTCACCCTCCGACTAGTAGGGGTTGGCGTATTGTTCGATAGCGATCGACAATTCTTAATCTCGAGATCTGTCGTTTGTTTCGCGGTGACGGAAGGGTGAGAACCGAATACGGGTACACGGATTTTCGAGTGGTTACATTATAAACGAAATTTATATTACTCTATTATTATTATTTTAAACGACACATTAACGAATAGTACAACACCGAATAAACGTGGCCTACTAAAATAATACACTTAGTGTGATATTGTACAACTTCCGGCATTTATAGGCCATTTTAATGCGCGCTTTAACGCCTATTTATAATGCATAACATACAAAAGAAATAATAGTAAATATTATTGGCGATAAACAATACGGAGTGACGAACAAAATATGCAAATCGTAACCACCTAAATTACATAACTACAGGGTTTTGGGTTTCGACGACAGAATTTTAACACTTCAATGATCCGAACACGAGTGAATCATTGTTATAATTCATTTACTATTACTTACTTAGTTAACTATTAAATATGTTCAATTACACTGCGATAGGAACAACTGTTTTTTTTTTTTTTCATACAAAACACTCTCGGTACTGATAACTTACAACATTATTCGAATAAACTATAAAATAGTACATCGTTTATAAATTATAATACAATTTTATATTAAAGTCAACGAAAATACAAGTTAGAGGCATAATTTTTATTGTAAGAATCAAAAAATAGAAGAATTCTGAAAATGGTTGTTAGCTCAAATAAAAAAGAACGATATTAATTTTGATCTTACAGATTTTTTGTAGGGATCTCTTTATCATTATGCACTTGCTATAATGTGATTTTTATTGAAGAAGACATGATTACAAGTATATATATATATATATATATATATTATATTATATGACAGTTGCTGATCATCAATAAATACTAAATAATCATCATTTTAATTATGATAAATTTAAATAAATAATTTTGAATTAAAACAATTTATTGTCACAGGGTACTAACTCAAATTTTAGGTGCTGAATAAATTTGTATTTGCAACTGAAAATGAAGTATACGATTATCTTAAATATTGACCGTAAGCGCAAGGTCTGGTGTACATGAAGTATACTATACGTATATTATCGTTATCGGCGTGAAAAAATGTTCTGCGTTTGTTTGATGGTTATACCTTCAGAGCTTAAAGTAATGAAAATTTTCAGTTCGGACTTTTATTTCCATAAGCAATTTACAGTCCTGTAAACGTTAAGAAAAAAATAAATTTTCCATTTTTACAATTGAACAATTTGCCAGTTTTTTGGCCGGCTAACTGTACGTCAATTCAGTTACAAAATGTGATAAAATGGAATAGGTCCCCTCTCCCGATCCCTGGAAATTATATCCTGCTCTCACCTAAAATTTTTTTGCGATACTCTAGCCATTCGACACTATGACACGCTAAATAGCAATGACATTATCAGTGACGTCGTTCAAGGGACTGTCGTATGAAAATTCCTCCCTTTCGGACAACGATCCTGAGTTTGTTGAATTATATCGACATAATTAAAATCTTCCATATTATAATAATTTATTTTCTTTCGACTTTCAATAAATTTCGAAAAATCAGTATTTTTGCTCTTGTAAATATTGCAAATTTAACCCTCTACCTCCTCAAAAAATGAATGACTATTTCCTCGCCGGATACACCAGAGTGCCCCGTATAAATTTGTCAATACCCTAAGTCCTCGTCTTCGATCATGACCGTCAGAGTGACGTCACGCAAACGTACTACAATTGTATGCGTCGACGTAAGAACGGCTAGAGAAAAAGTACTAAAAGAGTCGCGTTTCTGTGTTCGTACAGTGAAATTATTTTTTATTTTTCACCAAGCGCATCTGTGGAATATAACCGAAAAGTTTATACTTTCAAGATTTAATATAAACCGCGTGGACGGTAACGTCATTTTCTCGAAATTATTCTACGCTATACAAATATATACATACATAATACACGGCGAAACGAAAAAGTAGGTGAAATGGTTATTGTAAAAACAACCAAAGTTAAACTGCATTATAATAATAATTATAATAATAAAAAAAAAAGTCGGCTCAAAGCAAAACGAATTAATTAATTTTTTACCCCCACTCGAAAAAAGTGTATAAAGTAAAATTAAAATATAATTCGCATTCTAGAAGCATCAAACGCCAACAACACTCCACGCACTAAATTCGCAATGGATAATACTAGAACAGCTGTTGTCGATCAGTCATTCGAAAATAGTCAAAATTTATAAATTTTTACAAGCGAAGAAAGTGGACAAACACTCATGGATCATTCTTATTGACATATTATAATGCGTAAATTATCAATCAGTTAAATCGGTGGAAATAAAAGATTATTTATTTATAACACCCCAAAGAGGGTAAACGAGTACAGAAAAATGTCGTGCAAACTCAAATCTAGTAATACAAGTATATATGTAAAAAGAAAAAAAAATTCATAGTTACAAGTAAAATGGGTAGGTAAATTAAGAATTAATCATAACAATATTTTTTAACACAGCTAGAGAGTCAAAACAAAAATCAAAATTGGGTAAATCATTACAGTGTTTCAAAAGTTGGTACTCCGGACTAATATCAATTAAGTTACTAGAGTACTGAAACACATGAAAGGGAGGATTGTTTCTAGAATTAAAGGCAGGAACTCCAAAATTAATTTTTTGAAAAAACTCAGGACAAATTAATAGTCCAGAAATTATTTTATAAATGAAAGCTACATCATTGTATAAACGCCTAGAAGTTAATGGTTCTAAAGCAATAGCGTCTAAAACCACATCAACCTTACTTAACTTAAAAGCTATAATTCTCAAAAATCGACTTTGTATTCTGTCGAGTTTTTCAATTAAATTAATTTGTTAAGGGTTCCAGACAACTGAAGAGAACTCTAAAATTGGACAGACAAGGGAGCAATATAAAACCTTTAAGCAAATATTATTTTTAAAATCAAAACAATTACGTTTGATAAACCTTATAACATGTAATGCTTTACTAAATATAGAATCGATAAGGGCATTAAAAGTTAAGTCAGAAGACATTAACACACCCAAATCACGTATGGTAGATGTGTAACTTATAATAAAACCATTAATCGTATGAGGAAAAATAGATTTATTTTTTTTACGAGTGAAAGAAGCACATTTGCATTTATCAATATTTAATGAGAGACTATTTTTGAGACACCATACTCAAAATATATCAAATTCATGTTGAAGCTGAATTGAGTCGTTCGTAGAGTTTATAGGTAAATAAATTTTTTAATCGTCAGCAAATAACAGATATTTGCAAGATTTAAATATAAGACCAACATCATTAATAAATACAAGGAAGAGATAAATGGACACCTTGAGGTAGGTTATAATTGTATTTTAATAATAATCGGTGCAATTATACAGTAAACTGTCCGATGTCGAAAATATAAACTAAACAGGCAAGAATAAAGCATTTGAACATAAATCATACTATTTATATTACACTTATATTCGTGTCGTGTTACTTGTGACGCAAATCGTCTGTTACGAAATCGAAAATAATAAAAATAGCGCATTCCGTTTTATACATTTCTCTCCGAATTATAATATATTATACACGCCGAAAGAGCCGAAAAAGCGTATTACATAACGTCTACTGAGTTGTATTATTTTCCTCTCACAGTGTATAGTAATAATAATAATAATAATATTTCTGTTGTACGCGTCAGTGTCTACAAACGCCACGCAGACATTGTTGCCTTTGCACGCGTATAGCACACGCGGACGCATAATATAAGCATACCATACGTTGCTAAAGATCCATATACGAATCCCGAGTTCTCATTGGCTGTATTAAAATTTGTGATAACATTTTTAAATGCGTAAACAGTGATAATTTTTACTCGTGATACGTTTTAAAATTTAGGTATTCCGTGTAAAACATCACTCGTTTAAAAATACAAATTGGTCTATTACAGGTCGAGAATGAAAAGTATAAAACCAAATTATTACGTTATGCAAATTTTCATTACATCATCATTTTAAATTATAAATGATTTTTTCCAACATAATCGATTTTAATATTATTCTAAGACGTGATAAATATCAGTGAGAAAAATATAAACGTGTGGGGTGTTGATATTGGGAAACTCAGATACTTATGTACTTTGGAATAATTTTCGTTCATGTGTTCCAAATGGGAAATTAATTACGTGTTTGTAAATATTTTATCTTGATACACTGAATAATTAACTATTTTTTTCAAAGGAACCCTAATTAAAATAAAGAAAACATTAAAAAAAAAAATCTCTTAGTTATTTAATGGTAATGACCTAAACACCCTAAAAATAACCTAAAATGACACAAAAAAAAAAAAAAAATGCTCAAAAGACAAACAATGATCGAAAAAATTAGCCAAAAAAGGAAAATTATCTTTTGATTATCTGCTAGGACTTAAACTCCACATACTGTACATTGTACCATATTATAATGATTAATGAACCACGGAAAAAATGTTGGTGTCAAATTTCGAAACATATTCGTGTACAACTTGATCACTGTCATGTTATCAAATGTAACGTAAGATAATATTGGTATCGATATCGATGATTATTTTTGTATAATGTTATTTACTTTTATAAGTTTTATCATCGATCTGAAGACAAACGTATACTTATAAACAAGTGGTGTTTTGCACGAAATATTCTAATAAAAATATGTAATAAAGCATAATACAGTCACTGGGAGTTAGGGATACGTATATGAGTTACAATATATGTATGGTATGCTTCTATGCCACACGAGTGAAACAGTATTTCACATTCCCCTTGAACAAAATTATTTTTTTAAACATCTTTATAATTTTAAAGATAAAATTCGAAATCCTAAAATGCTCAGCCATGACACTGCAGAATATACATGATGACTTTTAATAAATATCAGTTAATCATTATCGTATTTTTGTATTATTATAATATTATAATATGATATTTCAATAATCATAATTCAAGGTTATCAATCTTTTGCCGTTGAAATAATATATACCAACCTCAAACTTTTGGAGTTAGATATAGAACCACAAAAACATCGAACAAGATGGTCGTTAAATTATATTTTATTTTGTGTTTTGAGAGTACAAACTATATACATTCCCCCCCTTTTTTTTTTTTGCAAATAATGATAGTCAAAAATTAGGGGTAACTTGGGAAAGCATAGTATTCATAGTTTTTAAATTAACACCTCGGAATTTTATATTCTGAAGGAAGTGAAGAAGCTAGTGTTTTTACAATGATGTTTATTTATTTATTTATTTTTTTTTCTTCTTGTTTTTTTTTCTGTGTACAACTTTTCGTATAGAAATACTTGTCCAAAAGTTTCGATCAATAACTTTTAGAAACCGGATTTACTTCTAGATTGTACTTTAAAGAGGTGATTTTTTGAATTTTTCAATTCTTCAATTTTGTTTTTGGAAAAAACTACCCAAAATTTGACACAAACGACTCGAAAACCATAATTTTTTAATCCGAATTTTATGAAAATTTAAAAATAGATAGAAAATCATATAAAAAAGATTTTGGTGCAAGAAAATTTTGAAAATGTGAAAAAAAAAATTTGGACATTTTTCTAACATTTTTTTTTCTCATTTATTTTTTATATTATTAACTTCCCTCGTTTAGAATCGTTTTATTGAAGAAATTATTTATCGTTTCTTTAAAATTAAATACATCCGTCAAGAGAATCCCACCTATCGTGCGAAGTATATCCGGCTTTTTTGTTTTTAGTTGCATTTTCGTATTGGGAAAAATAGTTTTTTCTAGTAGTATTGTTTAAATTTAAAATAATATTCCAGTGAAAATTAATTACCAGCTAATTGCGTTATTAAATTCATACAAACGTATTCTCCCATATTCTCGTGTCTGCAGAAATATTTATAGCTAAAGAGATAAGAGTAAATGAAAAACTCGATTTTTAGCATTTCAAATGCATTTTAATTTATATTTTGATGATTTTTAAATGCATTTCATATGGTTTTTCGCAGCATTAAATTCTCGTCCATAATTTAAAAACATTTTAATATCAAAGTATCGTGTGAACCGCGCGTGTAGTCTGCCGTTATCGTGCCGCGGGAAATCGATGTTACCGTGAAAAAGCGTTGACGGTGAAATCGAATAATAAACGGGTGTGTGTGTGTGTGTGTGTGAGGGTACGAGTGTGTGAGGGGGATGACGTGGACTAAAAGGGTTCGTGCATATGGTGGCTTCAGACGAATCACTTGACCCGTATTTTGAGATAAAGGACACTCCGGTACCTCTTATGGGGATTTTTCGGGAAACCAATTCGTTTAGGTTACACGTGTTTGTGTCGGCTTGCGAGATCACCTGGTGCTCTCGTAAAGCCGCTCATATGTTTGCCGACTCGCGGTGTCCGTATGTCGTCGCAATAACATCACGAACGTTCTGAAGAAAATAATAATAATAAAAAAAAAAATAAAAAATTACACGCGTGTTCCTTTGTACACGACTACTATTGTTACAATATTCTTATTATATTGTCTGTTAGTCGGAATCGTCTGCCCGCGCGCCCCGCTGTCATTATTATTATTATTATATATTATTAACACGAATTAATATAAAACGTTTTTTTGTTTATTTCTTTACACTATTGTATATAACGACATAGCGCGGCAATAACGAAATATTAACGAGTGTGACGGAACTTCTCCCCGAGACCGGTGTGTCGTCACGTGATCTCCCCCCCCCTCGAAGCGTAATTAAAAGACACGATTATTATTATTATCATTATCATAATATCATTGTCGTCGTCACAAATACATCGCCGCCGTCCACACGTATTTAATAGATATACTTATTTATTTCTTATATCAACGCCCCTTCCCATTTTTTTTTTGCCCCCATAGGGGTAAATATATATATAATATATATATATTTCATCAAAAACAATAAAACAGTGTCCAATAAATGATGCTTGCTCGCACTCAGTTACAAAATTCTTCAACACAATCTAAAAGTCAAGTCATTCATTGCGTTTGATTTTTTAGCGCAGAAACTTTTTTGTAACGACACATATGGCACAAGACCGTTTGTTTATTTATCGAAAAACAAGACATGCCCAACGCGAGTTTTGTATAGTAATCTCAAAACTACGTTAACGTTAAAATAAGCATTAAATGCTTTTTGGTGACTGTCCATTTAAACTTCCACAACTCTAATTTGGGTAGTGGCCTAAGGTTGAAAATCATCATGAAAAAATTCGTTTAATATTATGAGTGGAACGAATAAAAACTTTTTGTTTGATGAAAACCAAACTTAATCTAAAAAGAAAAACTAACCGAAAATTCGATAAAAATGGCGAAACATACCGTAATTGAGATTTTCATGAAATTGGTCTTGGTAATTTAGAGAAAACTCCACATCTAATAAGACTAGAAACTCGAAATTTTCACCCGTTATCAAATAAGTGCAATACAGATGGACAAAAATGTTGAAACAAATTTGACCACTATTGGGATAAATATAAAATTTTAGCATTGCTTTGTTTTTTTAAGAATTTATCTAATACAAATTTGAATTTTCCATATTTTCAAATATAAACTGACTATAATTATTATTGTTGCCTATAATGAGCTCCAATCAGAATCGTTTTTTGTAAGAAAATGTTTAATTATTTAGGATCTTTAAAATTCAACACACCCACTAATGATACAAAATATGTCCGGTTTTTTAACCATTACCTTCAAACAGATTTTTCAACTAACTGCAGTCTTTGTACGTTGACAATAACGTAAAAATTTGGTGAATTATTAAAGTCTCCATCCTGATTTATGTAGTGACTGAGGTTGAAAACCGTTGTAAATAAAGCTAGAAAAATTCATTTTTTTTTTTTTTTTTTTGTTTAAATTATATTCTAAAGTATATTGATGTTATGTCGTCACTAGCCCTGAATGTATTACCCAAGTAAATAAGGGATGCTTGATGTCATACGTTTATGGATACCGGTGCGAGTATTTTGTTAAATTGTCTGCCTTTTCCCTTTTATAGTACCTAATTGATATTTTTCTTTTCCAAAGAGTTTTGATGTCATTTCGAATTGCCATTGCGTCATCACCCACGTTTCCAATGCCACAGTCACCAATAATAATATCGAAGTAAAAACAGAGAGGAAAAGCAGGCACATAAAACCCATTTTATTTAGATAACTAAATGCGCACATAAACGATACTTGTGTAATGTGTATTGTGTATATCAATGTTTTCCAAAGTGGGCGACATCACCTCCTCGGGAGCGCTAGAACTACCAAGGGGGGGGGTGATTGAAGGGCATAAAAAAATCAACAGTGATTTTCATTCTCATTAATAAATATGTGTGTAATTAAATTAATTGACATTATATACTTATAAATAAGTACCTACTCATTTATACATATAACTAATACTTAATAATAAATAAACATTTTATATGATTTATTACTTTTTATTTGACCGGCATTATCGTATCGATGCTAATAGCTTTGTTTGGCCTCAAAAATATATAGATCAAAATAAGTAATTAAAAAGAAATAATATCAAAATTAATTTGTGGGGGGGGGTGGGCGGTGGAAGATTTTTTATGGGGCGTTGCGTGAAAAAATTTTGAGAAACACTGGTGTATATTGTGCTCGCGAAACACACGTCGTGTAAATATGCGCACACTTGCGCTCACGTATCGCAGCTAAGACTGCTGCTATTTAAGGCTTCATTCGTGACACCGGCGGCGTATCGTTGTCATCTCCAAATTCCGACGAGTCTGATTGACCTATATTTAATACATTATAATAATAGTGCTTTATCGCACCGTGTTGTGGCGCTCATGAAACGTCACAAACGCGAAGACAACGTAGAAAAAAGTCCGTGAAGTCGGAAAATTTCCAAACTCGACTAATTACTGTTTTAGTTCACTACGTGTCGTCCGGCACAGTGATAGGGCCGACTTTATATGGACGTCACAGAACTGTATTTGATAAGTATATTTGAAATAAGTATGTTTGAAATAAGATAGCGATCGGTCGAATGGCATAAAAAACGTTATATATATGTAGGCATTAAAATACTTCGAAAGTGAACACGATTTGACTGAGTTCATCTGATATTGGAAATATTTATGGTTAGTATTGCATAGTGAATGATTTATGTTATTGCAATATAAACGTCTTAGACTTGTCCGTTAGTATTTTTTTAGAAAATATTATAATGTCCCAAGAGGAATTATCATTTTGAAAATTTTGGTGCCATACATTTTTTTACGGACGAATAATTAATCATTTCACAAGGGTTTGAATAGAATTTGAAAAGTATGGACAAATATTATAGTACAATTAAAATTTAAAAAATCTTACGTATTCTTTGATGCCGAATACGATAATGGAAACTAAAATTCATTATCATCATCAGTTATCGAATTAATCGATTTTGAAATTTAGTTTTTTTCGTTAACGTTGATTCGACCATTCGATAATATATATAATATATATATATATATAGATAATAAATATTTGGGTATTTTTCAAATGACATTGTTCTATTTTCCGATTTTTTCCACCACTGCAAAAATATACCGTAATGCATGCATTTTATATTTCAATACTTAATATATGCAATAATATGCATTTATTTAAAATATGCAAAAATATACAAAAAAAAATAACATCTATTTGATTTGAGCACGACGATGTGATTCATGGAAATTGCAAATGAAAGTAATCAGAAGTTGCAAAAAAAAAAAAAAAAACTTTCCAATGCATAATAATATAAATCCTAGCCATAGTTATCGTTTTATCATTGCATTCTACGGCTCGGGCCAGAATAGTAAACAGTATTACAGTAAACACGTCTATAAATAAAACATTTTCAATAACAGCATGGACAAGATGTGTAAGTGTGTGCACGAGATTCGAGGATGCAATATAATTATTGAGTCGTTAGATTAATAATTATTAATCATCGCAGACGGACAGGACAGCCGATGTGCTGTTAACTCGTTGCACTCATCGGACCTCGATCTAATTCGCACCGCATCTGTTACATATAAATTATATTAATATTATTTATACCGCCGCGACCAGTATTACCGGTCGTGCGACGGCTTCAGACGACATGGTGGAATGTGCGAATAATAATTGAAAATCATTTCGTACAGACGATCGTACAAAAGATTGACGTTATTTCATCTAAGGCGTGTTCACAGGTGTCGCAACACCCGCATATTTTATTTTTTTTTAACCGATTATGGTTACATAAAATTGTAGAATGAAAATTTGTTTTCAGCAACATACGAGTTCAAACCGTTCACCGGATAATTAGTGTACTTATGTAATAATGAATGTAATTAATTCGGCGACTTTTAGAATTAAATATTTTTTAGAATAAAATTTGATAATGCTTCTATATATATATATATATATATATAACATATATTTTACCATGATATTTAACTATTTTGTTTTTGCCATTTAATGGAAACACACTTTTCTATAAAAATACTTGTTCAAAAGTTTCAAAACTAATAGAACTAGAAGCTTTAAATTTGCATTTGTTTTTAACAGTAGTGTAATACAGACATGTAAACAATTTCCAAAAAATTTCCAGCTTTTAAGATAAATATAAAATGTGAGAATTACTCTGTTTTTTTTTTTTAAGTTTTCATCTAATAAAATATTGACTCTTGTCTATGATTAATTGAAGCTCCACTCATAATCGTTTTATTGAAGAAATTATTTATCGTTACTTTAAAATTTAACTCACCCTCCAAGTCCCATTAGAGGAATAAATCCCATATGAATCATGAAACGAATGTTGAGGTTACTTTCCTATTTCTTAAGCATATCATACGTAATAACTAATAGTAATAAATGCTATAAATTTCAACACTTCTTTTGCATTCTACCAGGGATGCCAAATCCTAGGCATGTGTGCGCGAATGGCACGCTAAAAGATTTTGAGGGCACACACTATTTATAATAAAAATAGGTAAAATGATTTTGAGTATACCTACATATTTTGAGTTCAGGTTAATAACAATAATTATTCAATTTTATTTTAAGACAAAATAATAATATATAATAATGCATTTAGTATTTTATCTGCGTTTATTGAGAATAAGCTGCCAATATATATCATCAAATATTCAACAAAAAAAAATCACACGAAGAAAGAAAATAAACATTACTACATTAATAACACGCTCAAAAAGAAAAAGGTAATTTTTGGCACGTAGTGTTTAATGGGTTTGCCACCCCTGCGTTATACGGATGGTAAAATGTATTAATCGTTTTCTAATTTCTAGTGCACATAAATCCCAAAGTTCAATCGATCTTCTGTTTTTGGTCGCCTGACCGTATATTATTATGTCATGGCGTCGCGGTGGATCAATATGTCCGCGTTCCAAGTCGAAAAATATGTGCGGTTTAAGTATATATTATGAATCGAACGACGTATTTAAAATATGTAAACGAGCGAGACGTTTGAACAGTGTAATGCTTTTTGCGCGCGTCCTTTTCGCCGGCGGTTCGCGATACGTTTTTGAAGTTTTCACGGTCGGTATTGCACGCGTTTCGATTGAAGACGTGCCAACGGCTTACGGCATTTTTTTTTTTTATTTGCTGTTAAAACTCGAAAAGGCGAACAGCCGGCTGATGGAGAGGGGTCGGGTTGGTTGAACGCGTGGCAGTCATACGAATACGTTTGTTGTTATATTTATTCGGAAACATAAAAAAAAAAAAAAAAAAAAAAACAATATCGCCGCGGTACGACTGCGCGGTTGCAGCTGGTGCACGGCCGGTGGCTTTTCGAACGAAAATTCCCACCGAAGCGCTGACAAACTCGGCACACGCCATAAACAATATATACATCGCTATATTCTCGGTCGAAATACTCGTGTTTTCAGCACACTGTACAAAAAATGTACTCGTCGAGAGTCGACATTAGCTGTAGTTATATGAACAAAAAAAAAATTAAAAAAATCGTTGCAAACGTAAAAGCCCCCCCCCAAAAAAAAAACTAGTGTAAATCTTGTTCGATCCGAGACAGTGACACGGTTTTAAGGAAAGATCCCTGCTCTAGAAATTTTTATAAAAAAAGGATAAGGATATTACACCTCGGGCTTTAACGATTGCTGATATTTTGCTTTATTGTAACTACAGTTATAATTATTCGCATACAACAATCAAACTGAACATTATTGATCTATATCCGTGCGCAATTTGGTTTTAAGTGAATTAACCTTACATAAATATAGTGATATATACGAGTTATTAATTTTTTTTTGTCATGAGAAATATCAAAATACGAAATCAAACAGTTCCTCCAAATTGATTTCATTAAAAATGTTTTTTCATATAATATTTTCCCTGTATAATATAAAGATAAAATCATATTTCTAGTAATAATAATTGTATTACTTATCCATGGTAGCAGTTTTAAGGGGAAGAGGGTAGTTTATAGTGGCGATCGCCTTTCCCTGGGGGTTTTATTAATATGTAACTTGTATGTTAATTTATTATAAAGAACTTTTTTATTATTATGGTTTTGAGAGGTGGGAAAGGCTTAAAATTTTAATTCGCCTTTCCTGGAAGTCTCATAAAAAACCGCCACTGCTTTTCGAGAAATAACCGGTTTTCAAAAAGGTTTCAAAACTAATAACTTACAACCCAAACATTTGCAAATAGCTCTAGGTAACAGTGATTTTATATTTAAATATCATAAAACGATCTTCACATTATTATGGAAAGAGTGTTCTTACCCATTTATTGTAATATATACGATAATTAGATTAATATGATATTGTATCTGTTCAAACAAAGGATTTAAACAATATTTCAAATACCTTTCCAAATTTTCCTTTTCTAAAGTAGTCAACTATGTTAATAATTAATTATTACTCAAATGATAGTTCAAGACTCTGCCATTGACACTAAATTATTATATTTCTAGACCTAGTTATGTTCTTATCTTTTATGGATGAATGTTTGCTCTCATTAGAAGGTCTATGGGTAATAATTCATGCGTTTGAGTCGACGATATGGATCGCCAAGGAGAGCGAGTAGAAAAATGTAATTGGGTTCAGATACTGTGACATTAGGATGTAATAAGATGTGGCCACTGCAGAATAGGGATTTTTAGAATTTTAAAGTGTGCACATAAAGTGAAGTCGATGATAATGCACCAAAGACCACTGGTCAAAATCTGAAGTGAACCATATTCACGGGAAGGATTGTAATATACCGATGCTTAATACAATTTTGAAAGTGATCGTTGGACATATTATACTACTTGGGGTCCACTAAAACACTGCTGAGGGGTGTGATTCACCCCCCAGTAGTCGTGGCACCGGACGTGTGACAGATATGACCTGTGGGGTACGTCGTGTAATAATATTATTGTGATGGGAACACGTGTAAAAAACATTACGACGACAATAACAATGTGTTGTTAATGCATACTTATATGAGGGCAAAATGTGCAGATGAATAATTGTACGGTGGGTTTTTGTTTGGTTTTTTGATTTTTATGTGTCTTGTTCCGTGTCGCGCTCCCGCGGTAATTCGATTCAACCGGTTTCACACAAGATGCAAGGGGGTGGAGGGGGATAGTTTACCCCCGTTTCCTGTCCGGATGTTTGATTTGGACTCGACACCTGATTCGGTTTCACACGTTTCACACTGTACGTCTACAACTGGAAAGCGGATGAGTTCGACCGTCAGAAATTATTTTCGTATAAAAACAATATTTACACAATATTATATTGAATTTCAAACAAGTGTTGAAATGCATAGGCGTAACTGGACTTTAACTTCAGGGGGTGATAAAATATTTTCGTACTTTCTAATGCCGACCTGGGATTTCAATGCTATAAAAGGTCCCAAAAAATGAACTTATAAAAAATTTAAGAAATAAACTAAGAAAACATATTATATAAAAATGTATTTATAATGAATTAATTTAAAATTTAAAAATTAAATAACATGATCATATTGAAAAAATGATTGAATGTGCTAAATAGTTCTTGATTTTTTATCAATTAAATATAAAGTAAATATTAGTTGATAACACAAAAAAAAATTATTAAAAAAATTAAAAACAAAAATTATTGAGTAAGATAATTTTATTCATCGTTATCTAGATTATGCAGTATTGTAAAATTTGATATTATGTTATGTTTGTATAAAAATTATGTAACTATGAAAAAAATTTAAAATACTATTTGAAACTCAAATTCTTGGCCCAAAAACTTAAAAAGCTCTTAAAAATTCTGAAATATGAATAAAATTAAACACTATCAAAAGAATCCAAAATAAAATTTCTTATTTTTATTGAGTAGTATACGGAGTGAAATATTGTGACAGGTGGGAATATAATGCAAGCTTTGGAAAACAATGAAAAACGCATCGAAATTTCAGCCTTATTGATAATATAGTCGAGTATCAAGTCGATTATAACACACAGAATATTTCATAATCGTTTGTATCGAGTGTTGTGAAAAAAACGTGAATTTGTTATTTCGAAAATTTTAATTAAATCTCTGTTAACGTTGTGTCGTAATTGTAAAAAATCAATTAAAAACGTAGTATATTTTAATATATAAATAATTATCATTTTTCGTGACATAATAATCATTTACTGGTTTGAAACAAACGTTTTATTGAATATAGTACGCATATTATTACGTAGCCGAATAATTTAATTTCTCATAAGCCAAAATATTCCTGAAATCGACATGAAATTTCACTCCAAATTAATAAGATTTAGCAATTTTCAATCCACTCTGGGACTTCGAAAATTTGTCACCCGGGGCAATGTCCCTCTTCGGACACCTTCCGCTAGGCTGACTCGGAGGCGTTAAATGCGTAATTACTCAACCCACTGACCTAACCGTGTGCGAGTGACGTTTGAATCTATCCTTTCGAAAACGAAAAAAAAAAAAAAGTGAGATATTTCCGAAATTTTCAAAATGCCGTACTTAACTCAAAATTGATCAAATATTTTTGAAATTTTTATGAAATATTTTCGTCTATATTTTTAGTGGTTGGTGAAAGTTTCAAGTTTCT
>JAIPRM010006345.1:0-18870 GCA_025469315.1 Stegophylla sp. TES_Ste_2020 | reverse complement strand
TTTTTGTAAAATTTTGGGTAGCTTTTTCCAAAAAAAAAATTGAAGAATTGAGAAATTCAAAAAATGACCTCTTTAAAGTACAATCTAGAGGCAAATCCGGTTTCAAAAAGTTATTGATCGAAACTAAAATAAATAAATAAACATCATTGTAAAAACACTAGCTTCTTCACTTCATTCAGAATCTAAAATTTAATTTGCCAAGTTTCCAATTATAATAATTGTGCATATTATTATTATTTTATTATTTATCTTTATTTTTTTTTCGATAACTACTTTTAAATATTGCAATATATTTTATGGTGTTTTATGTTCACGATGAAACGCCAAAATATGTTTGAAAATGAGTTTACAAATTGAATGAAAATATATGAAAGAAAAAAAAAATGTAATTATGCCAAAGTAGGGGAAATAAAATCGGCGATATCTAGTATAAGAATGATATAAATACCTTATAATAACAAAAATATGCATTTACGAATACATAACTATTATATTTCCCTATTTCCGTACTCTATTTAAAACAAATTTCCAATAATGAATGAAAAAAAAATCTAGTTCAGCGTTTAAAGTAGCAACGTTGCAAAAACGTATCGTCCGCAGTCGTGTGTATTACTGTATGTTTTTACAATTTCTTCTTTTAGATCTAAACATTAAACCAGGTCATTTTTTTTTCCCCCTGTTTCTTATTAATTTAAATTATCATCAGGAATATGAAATCCACATTAATATAAATCAAATGTTTTTTTTTAAATGTTTTTGCAATAGTATTTCACTGCTCATAACGTGTTTACTGTTCTCCCTATTCGGTATTAAATTTAACTGCTTCGGAGGAAAATTCAAATTCGGAATACAAAAATCAAAAATCACGAAAATTTACCAAATCAATTTGAAATTATGTATACTATACATATATACTATGTACATATAGTAAAATATGTAAAAATAATATGCAACTTTAAAACAGATTTTGCACTTGAAAAAGTTGGTAAATAAACTCTATATAAAAAATATGTATTTTTATATAAATCCGAGCACTACTTATTACTAAATTGATTAGGTTTCAGCAGCAAAGTGTGGGTTAGATTATTATTTTGACAGAATTCAATGGAAAATTGTATATTTTGATCTAAAAATACGCAAAAATGCTAAAATAATCTCTTATAAAACATTAATTTTATTGTAAAAACTCAAAATATTTAAAAAAATTTATTGTATAATATGTTTCAATATGTATTTTATTAATTCTTCTTTTATTATTTATGAAACTTTTTTTTTTTTTCCTATTAATCTCTATTCTTTTTAAGCTTACATTTAAAAAAAAATAAAAATATCGAATAAAATTCAATCTCTTATGCCAATACTAAGTAAACTTAAATTAAATATTGAAAAATAGGTGAAATATGCACTTGAAACTACTCAAATATAACCGAAATATGCACTTATATCGAAAAAAAGAGTTAAATATGCAAATTAAAAAAAAAAATTTGTAAACAACTCCAGGTGTTATGAAATTGCAATTCTATATTACTTATAGCTATGTTTTGAATGATTTTTGAAAAACATGCTAACTCCTAATGAGTCCATAGCCCTAAATTTATTATTATAATATCGAGTACATAGATTACCTTTATTATTATTATATCGACGACCGATATATATATATATGCCTACTAACCGTTTTGGAAAACGATTGTCATTAATCATCGTATACTTTATATTTATTATTGTGACACATTATAATAATGCGCGTACGGTGTACACACTGCAATATTGATTAATTGAGCATTATTAAAACTCGCTTATAACGCCACAGAACGGTCGGAAGACTATTAATATAAAATATTATTATGATGTACGGTGGGTCGGGGTGGTCTTTCACGGTCGATCGTTTACCGATCCCAAATCTATATACATACGATGGAACCGGAAACGGTAGGTCCGACGTTATAACAACAATAATAATAAAATACGTTGCTACTATATCATCGTGATATAATATACGTATATCATAATGTACAATATATTATTATTATATTATGTAAGTAATGCTACTACGACGGCGGCGGTCGGTCGTGGAACTCGGCAATACACGATAATATGGTTCACCCCCAAACCGAATGTCTCTGATACGTATTAATCTAACCCAGAGGTTCTCAAACTTTTTAAGCCAGCCCCCCACTTTGATCAAAAATACAGACGTGAGCCCCCCCCCCTTCATAAAAATAATTTTGATAGTCATGTTTAGAGTACCTCAAAAAATTAAAAACAAACAACAAATATAGGCTAATATTTATACTCAAATAACCAATTTATTTTAAAAGAAAATAAATTTATTTTAAAAGGTTTTAATCAATCGGTCACTTTTATAATGTGATAGGTGGTCTTTTTTTTTTTTTTCATCACAAAGTTTGGTGAAACGTGTTGAGACTCGTTATACACTCTACAGGACGCGATCATTATTATGCAAATTTTACATAATGTCTTTTTCTGTCCTACCAATACAATGCTGATTTTTAAGATTTTTTTGCGTCCCCCTTTTAACGCTTTCGCGGCCCCCCAGAGGGTCGCGCCCAACACTTTGGGAACCTCTGAGTCCTAACCAATTAAATCTTAAACAATACCGCGCTAAAGATATTTTATGCGATTTATATTGTTTTAATCAATAATGACCAGGGTTGGGATTTTATAGCATTTGAATATTCCTTATGAGATGCTTGAAAAATAGCAGAGTGAGCTAACAATGTGTTTTATGATACTGCAGAGAGCTCAAATTAAAAATTTTATTTTGCATTTTTACCTATTTTTTAATCAAAATCTGTCATATAATCATGAATTCATATTTTAGTAAAAGTGTTTTTAGATTTTTTCCGATTGAACAATATTACCAAGTAAATTGTAAGTGTATTAATTAAGTAAATAGACCGATTACGCTCATGATGGGCTGATGCAACATACCTTAAAAAAAAAAAAAAAAAAGTAGTTAGTGGTTTGTCTAAATTAAAATATACATCATGTACCTTAGAGGGTGAAGAAAATTGAATTATTTGGTGAACTTAAATGTAAGAATTTTATATATTTAAAATATGCACCGATTGTATAAGTGGACGTTGAATGCTCATTTTCGACATGAAAAACTTTTTTGGCAGACAACCGCCGTTAGTTCAAATTCAAAAATGTGACCAAACATTTAATAATCCAATGAAACACTCAAGGTGAACATTTTAAATCGTTTACTTTTATTTAAAAATTTTTTGATGAAATTAGGTAATTTTTTTTACAAACCTTTAGGATTCTGATCAGAATGACTAAATGATTTCAAAATTTAAGTAACTACCTCTAATATACTTTGTTGGTTATTGAAAAATTATTAACTAATGAATTTCCTTTTTTTTTCGCATATTTTGTTTGTATATTGATTTTGAACGAAGTGAAGAAGCTAGTGTTTATAAAATGATGTTTATTTTTTTTTCTCTTTTTCATTTTCTTTATACACTTTTTCGTATAGATCTACTTGTCCAAGTAACTTTTTGAAACCGGTTTTGCCTCTAGTTGGTACCTCAGAGAGGTGATCATTTTTTGAATTTCTCAATTTATCATTTTTTTTTTTTTTTGGAAAAAACTATCTTACGCGGCTAAAGTTAGATCCGCGTTGAACCGGATAAAAACAAAATTAAAAAAAAAAAGCCGGACATACTTCGCACGACGGGTGGTATTCTCTTGACGGGCGTATTAAATTAAAAAAAAACGATAAATCATTTCTTCAGTAAAACGATTCTGAACGAAGAAAGTTAATAATATAAGAAAAAAATTTTTTTTCGAAAAATGTCCAAAATTTTTTTTCACATTTTCAAAATTTTCTTGCGCCAAAATCTTTTTTATACGATTTTTTATTTATGTTTAAATTTTCATAAAATTCGGATCAAAAAATGATGGTGTCCGAGTCGTTTTTGTCAAATTTTTGGTAGTTTTTTCCAAAAAAAAAATTGAAGAATTGAGAAATTCAAAAAATGACCTGTCTAAAGTACAATTTAGAGGCAAATCCGGTTTCAAAAAATTATTGATCGAAACTTTTGGACAAGTATTTCTATACGAAAAGTTGTACACAGAAAAAAAAAAAATTAACATCATTGTAAATACACTAGCTTCTTCACTACGCTCAGAATCTAAAAAAAAAACTCTGTTTAAATATATGCACACGTATTATTAGATTTTACACCACGTGCAGCCGATATACTCGTCTTAATGTCATATCGATAACTTCAGGTCAATTACTCCAAAGACGAGTAGAAGGACGACGACCACAGCGCGTTATTTCTGTACAAATATTCTGTTGACAAGATTTTATTGTCTACGTGACGGTTAGTAGCCGACGCTAACGAATGTGGCACGTAATTTAGGGGAGGGCGGCGATGGTCTCCCCTCCAAAAAACAAAAATCCCGTAAAGTAGTTATATACTGATAATAATTAGTACAAAAGAGAAAAATCGAACGATGAATTTGAAAGTATAGGTACCGAATTCGATTATTATTTTTATACTATATTATTCAACATAAATAGTCATTGAAGAAGAATAAAATAATGAATCGCGCACACTGCTTAAGTGTAATTATTTTTAATACATAAATAAAATAGTAATATACATCTCTGCCATTAATTAACATTCCATAAATCACTTTTAAATAAAATTGTCATTAAACAACGTTTCAGGTATGTCTATATACAATATTATATCGTTGCCTATCAAATAAACCGATTAATAATAAAACGAAATAAAACGTGTAAAAAATTAATACTCAATAATAAAATAAAAACCTATATAGGTATATGAAAATAAAATAAACTTAGCCTAGAGTATTATATTTTTTGTTTTTCATTGACTACCGGTTTCGATTTCAAAAAAAATCATCATCAGGTTAAGAAAATAATTCGGCATTAAAGAGCAAAATGAAATGATTGAATTTTTGTTTTCAAATCAGGTTCAACGGCGGACCGGGTGAAAACATTAAATTTATAACATTTCTAGATTCGTCGTAAAGCACCTGCCTTCAACACTAGACGGCAGTAAATTATAACGTCGTGTCGTTATTCAATTATTTTGCTGTAGATAATGAACGTTTCCCCCGAAAATTTCGTCATTTGCATCACGGTCAGAGGTCATCGTCTCCAAGTCTCCCAAACATAACGACGATGACGTATACTAATATTAAATGTCAACCGAATGGATACACTTCGTCATCGTCAACATTTCGTCATCAAACAACATCAGATCGTAGTGTACTATATAGCAATGGTTCCCAAAATGTGTCACCACGTGGAACCTAGGCGTTCCACAGGTTTCGATTCACAATTCAATTGTAATTTTTCTGCCTAATCACTAATCAAGCGGAAAAGTTTTAAACAAAATAAACGCACCTTCAGATTGATATAACTTAAGGATGACAAAATATTTTAAAACATGTATAACTCAATTTCAAATTTATAGCGAATAACGTTCTGAGTGTACATTTTAAAGATTGCAATTAAATTAATTTACTTCCATCATAGTTTTTATTAAAAATAAAGAATTTTAGCTAAACATTTTTTTTTTTCATTTTCAAACGTAACACTGTTATATCCAAACGGTAATATTATTATTATTTCAGTCTCATGTCAATCAGTTCAATCGATCAATCATCGGTCATTAAACTGACTGTATGTAGAAATTCTTTGAAAATTCATTTTTAGTATCGAAAAATTCGCTTAAAATTATTTTTAAATGCACAACAAAACAAATTTTTTTAAAAACTCATGAAATGTTCATTTTTATAAGTTGGAAAATTTTTTATTTTTAATGTTTTATCTTATCGAAACTTGCAGACAAATCAAACGCTGTTCACACACACACACACACACACACACACACACTTATACAGTTTGTGTAAAATATTCTAAAACTAGGATATTATTTATAATTTATAAATATGAGATATGTATATTATAGTACAACGCCTGTGTAGATATTAAGATGTTTGTTGACAACACTACCACAAAATGAATATCAAAAAAAAAAAAAAATGACCAAAAATAATTTAAATGCTGGATGCAAGGATGAAGGAGAATTCAAAAACCGTCCCGGGGGGAGGGTAAGAGAAATTAAAATTCACCAATTATGTTTTTTTTTAACACCGTTTTTTTTCTGATTCTTACAAACTAACCTAAAATGCTTAAACATTTGTACGGATTATTTTTACTTTATTATTTAAAAAATAGACTATGTATTATAAATTTATAACAGACTTCAAACAGTGAAAATCAAAAAAAAGCGGGACCTACTTTACGACGCTTTGTGTATCGTCATGATTAATCGAATTTCCTAAATAATATTTTAAAACGAGCTTCAGAGTTGAAAACAATAATCTCTTAGCCGACGCGACGGCGTAACAGCAACGGGCAACAGCAGGATAAATCATTGCAGTCATTACATAAGTTGTAATATTATAATCATTTTTTTTTTTTTCAAGATGATTAATTTGAATAATTATTATTGTTCGATACTTATCACATCAGAAATATTAATTAATATATTCTTAATGTGATACTGTGTATTATAATAATATTACGTGATGAGTAAACTCAGCTGAGCTTAAATCACTAGCAAATATTATTTAATAGTAAAATCGTATGACTCATTTATATATAATATTAGGTCAACTTTAGATAAAATAACCAGAATAAGTGATTGTAAAAATTATTTATTCGTTTTTTTTTTTTTTCTTCAATATTATTATTATATAATTATAATTATAATAATAACGATAGCAATACGACTTTTAGTTATTATAATCATTATAATTTTTTTTTTTTTTTTTTATAAACGGTACCTAATAATAACGTCAAATTCACCACCTATTGTGCATAAAATTAATGATGCCTTCAATAATGTATCCGGTACACACCGTTTCCCCGATGTGCACAGTAATAATTTAACCCCGCGCCTCTGTTTGTTGCGCCCCAACGGACATTGGAAAAAATATAATATTCTGACTTGACTACACAACACCACACGTATTAAACCGTCTGCGTACTCTGAAATATACAGTCCCGGCTTAAGGGGTAGGCGACATAGGCCCAGGCCTAGGGCGGCATTTTTCAGGGGCGGCGTTTAACATTTTTGTATTACAGATAATTTTCAAAAATATTACAATTCCTAGAATCTACTTATATTAAATTGTGCGCGATAAAAATCTATATATTTTTTTGTTATAATGATAGAATGAATTATATAAATTATAAAATTCGGTCAGTATGATCGAACTAAAAATAAACGCGTATGTTACTGGTCGTCGACTGCAGTAAGTTGCGGTGTGCCGGTGTCATCTCGGGTTTTTAATCGATACCGGAAATTGGTTTAGTCTATTAAAAATTATTTACGATCCCAAATGTCACAGGATCGCTCAGTGGGTCTTGCAATGATTTCAATTGAGAAGGAATTAGCTTATAATATGGACATGGATGAGGTTATATCTGATTTTTTATCCGCTAAAGCAAGAAAAGTCAAGTTCTAGTACAGTTTAAAAAGATAAAAAATTTTAATTTTTTTTATTAATTTTTATATTGTACTACAATTGTATTTAAAATGTTCTGTTTTATGTAAATCAGTAGGGGCTTACTTGTCGATAAATATATATTGATCTAATCAATTGTTAACTTTACATAAATAAATATTATGAGCTTAGAATTAAGTCTATCGTAATATTGTTATTGTAAAAAAAATATTTGATGTAAAATTTACATGTAAGGGCGGCAAAACTTAAGTTTGCCTAGGTATGTTTAAATACTTGAGCCGGACCTGGAAATATATTTAATTTCGAAACGCTAATACTCAAAACGAATTTTGTTCAGAACATAATATTTATATCTTTAAACATTTTACACCCAAACGTTTTGAACGTGTTTTTTAGATTCTGAACGAAGTGAAGAAGCTAGTGTTTTTACAATGATGTTTATATATTTATTTTTTTTCTCATTTACTTTTTATATTATTAACTTCCTCCGTTCAGTATCGTTTTTTTGAAGAAATGATTTATCGTCGTCTTTAAAATTCGATACACCCGTCAAGAGAACAAGAGAATCCCACCCGACGAGCGAAGTACACACCTTTTTTTTTTTTAACTTATACTTTAAGTCATATTATGCAGTTTGAATATTTTTGAGTACAATGTTAGATAATATATTTTAGTATCAATAATCGTGACGTATCTACTGCCACGACGCTACGTGATAAATTATGGTGATAAATGATCACGATATTTGGGATAAAGACGTTTAAAATCGTCGTTGTTATCTCAGGTCAGGGCACTATTTACTATTTTATTTTTTCGTCCAGAAATAAAGACGTTATTTTGTCACCCTTCACTCGTCACGATTGTCTCTTGTCATTTTAACCGTTACACAGACACCTTTTTGTTTTGAAAATTTTAATCTGATTGGCAATTTCGAAAGTTCATTTTCGATTTTCATATTAGTTCTCCGTTCATTAAGAGGACAAAGCACTATGATTTACAACAGCTCAAATACTTGTTTTTCACGATATTTATTTCAAAATTTTTTACTTTCGTAAAAGAGTGTAGACCAAAAGTACCAAAATGTTAAACGAATTTCGTTCGTGTGTTAATTCTCCAGAGTCTTCTTTAATACTACTTGTTGGGTATATTTGAACTCCAAATAATAATTACCGAGGATATAATTCAAATATATATAAATTACAATAAACAGTACAAAATAATAGTAACAATAAATTTGTTTAGGAGTGAATAATGAATTGTAATTTCAATCAAGAATCAAAAAAATAAATAAAAATAATATAAATATATTGCATTACCACCTGTAAGATATTATTTAAGCCGAGATATAAATAAAGTGAAAAACAATATTATAAAAAAATATAAGAAAAATCACAAAAAATTAATTTTTACATTTAAACGAACACACAAATTAAAAAAAAAAAAAAATCTTTTAGGGTTAGGCATCAATAGTTTCTTATAAATTGTAAGTTTTTGTTCTATGTATTTTTTCCTGTTTTTTTTTTTTTTTTTTTTTTTTTATCTTGTATAGAAAAGTTTTACTTTTTTTATTTGGTTTATCGGTGCTTTGCATTTTTATGTATACCTCGGTTTTAAAGACTTTTAGGTCTTCAGGTAGACATTACATTGACCCGGGAGAGTTTACATATTTTCTTTGGGTAGAAATAAAATAGACATGTGAGAATTCACATAATTCCTTTAAGTAAACTAATAGTTTTACCTATGGCCGGGTGGTAAATGACCCTAAATGTGTATTAAAAAAAAAAAAGAAAAAAAATCGTTAAAACTCAATAATATCGGTAATTATTTACAATACTTTAAGTGAGTCATACTCAGCACACCTACACTATTTAAATTCATTTTTGACCCTTTTTGAGATTCGTACAGATACGTATAAAATGAAGTTCATAAACAATCATCTAATGCATTTTTAGACTACAGAAAATTTAAATTATTTATAAATCCATATGGACATTTTTTTTCTCATTTATTTTTTATATTATTAACTTCCCTCGTTCAGAATCGTTATATTGAAGAAGTGATTTATCGTTTCTTTTAAATTCAATACACCCGTCAAGAGAATCCCACCCGTTGTGCGAAGAACACCCATCGTGCAAAGTATGTCCAACTTTTTAACTATTTCAACCTAATCAACAGAGACGTATCAGTCGTGTTCTAATTTCATTAGCAAGTATTTAATTTCTTTCGAAACAACAATTCATTAAACATAAACTTAAAAGCTGCATCAGCATCGTAAAAATTGGCATCGTGACGTCAGCACGCTTCCAATTGAACGTTTAACGAGGACAAGTACATAAATTATATAAGTAATTAAAATTGGAATTCGAAAAGGTCGGGTATTTGAGATCTATAAGATATTTTAATGTCGGTTTTTAAAAGAATAAAATGCACTAACATACAGTAAGAATATTACTTAACATGGTTTTACAATTAACTGTCTATTTTATTTCTTTTTCATGCTCCACAACATAACATATTATGGGGGGAAATATGAAGTTTTTAGTACTTTCAGTTTTGGAGTTACAAAAAAAATTACAAAAACCGAAATACTGAAAATCCAACTCGTAGTATATTTTACTACTTTTCCTTGTTTTCGGAAAAACTATTTGAACTATTTGAGAATTTAGAAAAAATCTATAAAGTTGATATTATATATCTTGTGTTTTAGACTTTTCCCTTGTTCATTAATAATATTGTAAATTCAATACATATTTACACAGTTGTCCACGTGTAGCACAAAACACCTTTAAACACGAAGAAACATGCACTGTATAGTAGACTCATTGAAATTCTTGAACTTGAACTTGAATACTATGAAATATTATTTCCACGTTCTATTAAAAGTAGAAATTACTATTGACACTGGCTGACTTGATTGTATTATAGCACGATATAAGTTTGCTGTATGACCACACTCATATTTTTAAAAATTTGATTCAAAAAATAATAAACATTATAATATTGTACTGATTCATTCTAAGTACATATACTAGCATTACTACATTTAATAATTTAATATAATATGTACTCACGCAATATTTTTTGATTTTGGAAAAGCTATTGAGAATTTCAAAAAAATTCCCTGTCTAAAGCATCATCAAGAGCTTATTTCTGATCTAAACCTTTTCAGAACGACAAATCGCCATCTACGAAAAACGAACATCATTGTAAAACCATTTTCTATTTCGCTTTACTGAGAATCTAAAATAATAGGGAATAATTTTGTGAAAAGACAATATTTAACATTTTTTATACTAATCATCAATAAAATGGATTCGTGGGGAGGGGCTATGGACCCCCTCAACCTTCATAAAACGCAACTTTTGCTATTTCGTAAAATTTGGAAGTTTTTGTTTTATGGGTTGAACATCTTGCACATTAAAATTAGTTAATTTATAATAATTTATTATAAGAATTATCATCAAAATAACGATAGTGTGCGGTTAGGTTTGTAAAAAAATAAAAAAAGATGTGTACTTCGCACCTTAGAGTGTTTTTCGCATTTTGGGCTTGTAGGTGTGTTGAATTTTAAAAAAATCTATACATAATTTCTTCAATAAAACGATTCTGAGCGTTAAAAAACAATATTAATTATCAGTTTTGAAGCATTGAACTTAAATGTTTAATTAAAAATTATTTCAGCAAAAATAAAAATGAAAAAAATGCCTAAACATTTTTTTGCGCTAAAATTTTTCCTATATTAATGTCTATCAATACTTAAATATTTTCATCAAAAATTAATGGTTTCGAGTGCTTTTTTGTCAAATTTCGGGTAGTTTTTCAAAAAATTGAAGAATTGAGAAATTCAAAAAATGACCTCTTAAACATACTAACTAGAAGCAAATCTGATTTCAAAAGATTTCTGGTCGAGACTTTTGGACAAGTATTTCGTTATGAAAAAGTGTATGTAGAAAAATAAAATAAAAATACACATGATTGTAAAAACACTAGCTTTTTCGCTCTACTGAGTATCTAAAATAAAAAATCGTTCTAGATCTGCTAGTGTACACCACGTCAGTGTTATATTGTTGCGTTTAGAGAAAATGGGTAAATTAATCTCATACGATCCTTGTTCTTCGGTGTTCCGGTCGGCGGCGGGTAGGATCCATCTGCGGGTAGGTAAATTTGTATAGTATAATATTGTATATTATATAAATACAACACTGCGGGAAACGCGGAATTGATTCCCGGATAAAATTGAATCAAATAACAGATTCCAAAAATAACTATCGGTAAATAACACGTTGGGCTTGTGAAAATTTTGGCGTTTCATCATTACCAAAATATTCCCACGTCGCACAACAAGTCTAAAGGTGTGTATATATATACATATATAGACGGAGCAGAGCGAAGCGACGAGTGCCAAAACACGCACAGAATCTGTTGTGGTAGTCATAAATAGGGAAATATTATTTTTTATTATTGAAATATTTCTTAAATGTTAGAAGGAAATTGTTGCTGGTTGAATATATCATAATAATTTGAAAATTTAATTTGACATGGTTGCATTACGATGGAATCTCGCAGGAACCAAATCGCATGTTACCTGTAGACAACTCGGGGGGAACCGATTCGACAAAAGGGAACCAACTCGTAGTCGTCCAGTACTTTGCAGTACTGCTCACATCGCCACCCACGTCCACGTCGGAATGCGCATTGGATGCATTCACATAACATAATATTAATAATATAATATAGTCGTTAATTTTATTCTCGAAAATAGCCTCCGCAGTGCTCGTTTTGAACTATATCACATAAATTGTAATATGTACGTGACGGCGGCGGCCGAGTTGTATATTTTGTCGAATTGTCGTCGTTTACGTTGCGCGCGCAGCACATTCGGTTGTTTATAACGACCCTGCTGTTGTCGTCCGTCGTCGGTCGTAAAACGATCGGGATAAAATGTAAAATTGTCTCCTTCCCCATCCGCAGATCCACCCGTTCGGAATTTGATTATCGCGCGGCCGTAAAAACTGGGCAGAAATAAATGAACAAAAACACAATAAAATCGATTTTCACATTAAGTCCGACTACAACACTCTATTATACACACACACACACACATTATCATATTAACAGGTCGTGTACACGCCGCCGCCACCGCCGGGTAAACACTAACAATATTATTATATTAGGGTGACCATATTTAAGAAAATAAAATACAGGACAAAAATATTTTTCATAATATTTTTAAATAAATAAGTATTTATTACATTATATACATATTTATGTTTTTGAATCGTGACAAAAGTATAATTTTTATACTCTTATAGATTAAATTTAAACGCATAAAAACATTATTTTGAAAAACATAAAATAACGTAATGAAAATTTCTTAAATTATATACTTAAATGTCTAAAAAAAAAACTTGTTAATTCATTTTAAGATTATAATTGATCTAATGGTATCCAAAAGATTTCTAGATTCTCACATCATATTATTCAATAATTTCATTTCAAAAATTTCAAATCAACAGTAAGTCAAAAAACGGGATTAATATGGGACACACTTGAAATTACGGGACAAAAAGCGTCCTGAGAGAAGTTTGTCAGGACAACAGGACACAGAGCCGAAATAAAGGAAAATCCCGTATAAAACAGGACGCATGGTCATCCCATATTATATACATAATATTTTATTAATATTTATTTTTGTGAATTATAATACATATTGTGAAAACGTCTAATGATCGCGAGCGTTTGAAATAATTATCCGGAGCAGCGTTTTATTTTGTTACTAATTCTGCAGTCGAACGAAACGCGAATTCATATAGGTACACGGTAAAATGTGTTGTTCCGCAGCAACTATCTGTACGTAAAAACGATCTCGGCGAGTGCCAGTGTTACTGGGTAAACATTTTAACAAGAATAATTGGCGCGCGTTTATACGACATCGCTACTATACTACTATACACGCGGAGTAATTAAAAAGGAAAGAACATGTAACGCGCGTTGGAACCGTTTTACTACTGCACGAGAAACGTTTTGAGAAGAGTAAAAACGAAATTGAAGTGAATTAAATTAAAATAAAATAAAATAAATCAGAAAAAAGTATAGACATGTCCTTGGGTCCGATACTCTTGGTGGGTTTGTTGAAAATGACGACTATTAATTTCTTTCGTTCAGAAACGCGTATTGTTGAAGATATAATTTATTGTTTCTTTAAAATTCTACTCACCCACCGAGAGTGTCTGACCCGAGGTGCAAAGTATATCCGGCTTTCTTGGCCATACTTCACTTATTTTTGGTTTACTTTTTTTCGACACATAATTGTTTAGACTTTAAATGAATTATGTTATTTTTATGTAATCTACCTCAGTTAATGGTGATGCAGATGACATTATTCCCAGTATTTTTTTTTTTTTTTTTTTTTATGTGTTTTAATATTTTTTTCATGTATTTAGGCTGAAAATATTGATGGCAAACCTATAACACGTGTATGTTATTTAAGTAACACGTAAAACTTTCCATAACTAAGTTTGTAGTAGAAATTTTTTTTTTTTTTTTTTGATAAATTCATAGTTTTTTAAAGTGTAATAAGATTATATTTTAAGATACTTATTACTTACGTATTATACAGTATTATTATATTTTAAGTATCATTTTTTTTTTTTTTTTGAAATTTTTCTGTATTATAATATAAAATTGTAATTGCTTTTACTCAGGGGCATGAATGTGGGTAATTTGAAACTTCACAAGTATTGAGAAAATTCATAAAATTAATTTTGTAAATCGACACACGGGGAAAATGAAATTTAAACTAAAATGTTTTATTCGAAACGCTGGTGTGGATATAAAGATTCGATATATTTTTAGCCTAAAACTTAGAAGAAATTGCCAATAACGGATGTGTAGTGTTGTGTCAAAAGCTCATTAGAGAAAGTAGCTAAACTTCTCAGTTTAAAATTACTAGCTATAACTCGAAAATTAATATTTTTCACTATCAGCTATTGTGATAATATGTACTGTTGTGCAGATAATATGCATTTCGGCCGAAACTGATAAGTGAAAAATATTGATTTTCACATTATTACTGGGGTAATTTTAAACTAGTACAGAAAATATTATCTTTTTGGCACTTATCAAGCTTTTGCTTCTACACTACAGAAATATTAAGACATGTTTCTGATTCGTTCCTGTATTTTAAATATTTCGTTCAAACAATACTATCAAATAATAATTAATATGAAGTGTTGAATGTTTCATTACACATAATATGATGTGCTGATAAAAATATTTGGACGAAAAATCAAGCAATATTGAGTCGTTCGTATCCATTGATAAGAGGTTCGGTAGCCACTCTTTGATATTATAATCTAGAGAAACCTAGAGGGCTAGAAAGGTTAGGTTAGGTTTACAGTAGTAATGTTAAATTTTAGAAATTTAATTTTTGAGAAATTTCCAGAAATTTCATGAAATTTCTGAAATGTGTATAAAATAATACTCAATATAACATAGTAATTTATATATATTTTTTAACATATCATACGATTAATGAAAAAGCTTATTACTTTACAATTCACATAATATTGCATTTATACAAAATAACTATATACTTATGTACCTCAGTCTCATATGTCTTATCAAAACAACATTTACGTAAACAAAAACTATTATTCAAATGGTTTTACCTAAGAAATTTCTAAATTGAAATTTCCCACTTACATCATCAGTCAATATAGTATAGCCTATATTATATAGGCTCTCTAGAACGAAACGGCTTTTATTAATTTCTTTGATGAAAGACACTTGTTGTTCGACGCCACTGCGTACGCGAATATCGTTCCCGGGTTAGCCGCGGCGATTCGAGAAGGAGAATTAAAAGAAAAAAAAAAAAAAATCATAATTATTATTGTAATTATACGGTGAGCAGATTAAAAGCGAGAGAAAGAAAAAACACGTTTAAAACGAGCTCGAAGGTCAGAGAACGAGGCAGCAGCAGCGGCAAACGAATTAAATCGAAATTTGTTTATGCTCGCGCCACGCGGCTCCGCGGTGTAATATGCGAAATAATTATGTGCGCGCAGATTACAAACAATAAGCTGATGTTTGTTCGTTAATAATGTTTAATTATTATATTTTACTGGGTAAAAGGTGCTGTGCTCGCACACGTTAAAATATCACAAATTTCGTACTGTAAAATCTACTTAATTTTTTTTTCCAGAAGTTCTAAAACGTTGGTTTCCAAAATGAATTTCACAGAATCGAATAACTAAAAAATGTATTTCACATTTTTTTTAAATTCCATAAATGTTTGAGTAATGTTTCACCACGTTTTAACGATTAAAAAATATTTAAATCTTAAGAGAATTTCCTTTACATTTCGTACGAATAGGTGGAATCGTCGAATATAATGCAAATCAAATTATCTCCAAAAAAATGCGAGAATTTTAAAAATTATTCATTTTGGCTTTTTTTTTTTTGTTGTGTTTAAATATTATGTGTTCTTTATTAATTTCAAAAAAAAATTTAAGAAATTTTTTCACAGCATTATTTACCCATGTTTTTCATTAATTTTTGTTTGTACTTTAGAACATTAAGTTTACTTACATTTTCCACTCTTAATGTTAATAAAAATGCAATTGCATGTTAATATTTTAAAAAATATTGTTCTATTTTTTTTTTTTTTTCTGAATGTTTTTCCTCTCCGTCTCCATGCGAAGACACGCGGTGTCCTATATTATTATATCGAATATGATACACTCGTTCCGTCCTCATCGGTGCGTAAATTATTATGATAATTAAAAAATATTGCATTGCAGTGTTTTGATGTAACGCAGAGAAAAACGCTTCCACCCCTCTTCCACCGTCACATAATTTGAAATTAAATTAGTTACAATAGAGAGGAAACAAAAAATGACTAGAACGAATCCCCTTACAGTATATATATGTATATATATATATAATAAACAAAAAAACTGCCACGCCAAATTAGTCTTCGGATCTCTTTTTTTTTTTCTAAAATATATATAAAATAAAAAATATTACTACTTCTCGTCGCCGAAATGATCTGTACATAAACGTATAATTACTGATATTTATAAATATATAGTTATACTTGAAATGACGACTGCGAGCGACCACCGAATCGAGAACCGACCGACTTACCTATTTTTCATACGACCCGTTACCCTAAGTGGGTATGGTTGGCGTTTGAAACTATTCGCGCCTTTTTTCCTATAGTCAAAACACCCGCATGATGTTTTTGTCACATACGCGTTTACTTTGTAATAATTCCTAAAAGTAATTACAGCAATACCGTTGAAATTAATGTCGACGCTGTGTAATAATATCCAATAAAGTCGTCGGGCTGATCACAAATTTTGTCATTACTTACGTGTGACACTTTTTTCTTTTGTAAAATTGGACAAAATGACATACATTCGACGCTTTACAAAATCCAAAATATCTTTGGATGCCCACAGTCCGCAATCAGGATATAAATTTTGGGGGGAGGCTGACTCGTTAATATGTTCAACTTGACCGTACGCAATTATCAAAAAATACTGGGGGCTTAGCCCCCAAGCCCTATCCTAATAAAATTATGCCTTAACCTAAGTCCCGAAAATCTCAACACAGCCCTCAAATTTGAGCCGTTTATCAGGGATGATATTTCCGTGGTTTGTAAGGTTAAAAAAAAAAAAAAAATACGTGAGGGATGATAAAACACAAATTTTGTCCAGGGTTAGGTTAGTAAGGGTTAGGGTTAGGTCCAGGGGTAGATTAGTTATATACAGTAAAAACTGTCTTTGACGGAACTTCAAGTAAACTTCAAATCAAACTTTTCGTTTTCCCACGTTTTTGCATCACGTATCGGCATAAATAAATAATACACGTAAAATTACGTTATTGGCCATTCAAAATCCAATTTTATACCGCGTCCTTGATAGTTTTTACGGTATAAAACGTGTGTGTGTGTTCACTGGAAAGTACGCGGGACCCCGTTTTTATTTTTCGTTAATGCAGCAGCAGCAGCAGCCGTGAAGATTCGATTTTTATTTTTTATACATATACCCAGTAAAAGCGAAATAAACGAGAACCATTTTCTCGGTACACAAATTTTTTTTTTTTTTTATGTTCTTTTCGAGCATAAGTCACGACCATCGTCAAGTCCGAACCTGCATTCATAGGTATTGTATATTATTATTTACAAACGGCGGGACGGCTAGTTCATAATATTCTCGTCATAAAAGAATTACGGGTGTAGACGCGTGACGGTGAACCGCCGCGTTGGGCAACGTTTTACTTTGAAAATCCAGTCAACGTTCTGACGATTGAATCGTATAATATAATGAAATGCATGCGAGTTGGGTTCTTTTTCAACAGGAAAATCATTAAAAATCTCTTAGAAATTATGTTGTCCGTTAAATTTTATATAATATTATACTTATCTTATAAGACTGTTGTGTTTTCAAAATACGTGTTTTTGAATAAAAAAAAAAAAAAAAAAAATGAAATATGTTTTCTCTTTCCATTTGAAAGAACCCAACGGAAAAATCGAGGCACACCTGTTCATACTTTCGGTCATAATATCTCTTTCCTTCACTGTCACCTGATTAGGTTCATGTAAAAAGGGCCCTTAGCGCCATTTTTGGCCAAAATGAGTTAACCGCGGATTTTGAGTCTATGGAAGTAGTTTTAATGATTTATGATAGAAGGGACCTTATGCGAATATTCTATGGGTTTGAAAATGACTAGTTTGATTTCCGTTTCATGCAAAAAGGGGCTTTATTCCCGGATTAAGGTTCTTTTTTGCATACATTTTCTCGCTTCTCATTGTTATATTATGGTGTTTATCATAAGTTAATTTTTAATTGATTCTTTTATCAGTTAATATAATGTTCAACTTCTGCTACATTACGTTACGTTACATTTAGTTTCGTTGCTTAACGTTTGTATCAAAATGTATCGGAAAAATATTTCGAAATCCTGTATCAGTTGAAACGAGTGGCAAAAAAGCTAAAAAAGAAGATAAAGTATATTTTGGCATAAGCAGTTTTCATCATTTCAGCTACACTAGCGAGTTTCCTGGAGTATTAAAGGCTTACACTTTCATTGATGGGCTAATTTTCCATACATTCAGCATGAGCAAAAATAGTGAGTTAGAATTTCCTAGTCAAAAAGCATACCTTATTGGGAAAGTTCCTTTAAAAAAAAGCAAAGTAGAAGACGTAGTTAAGTTACAACCATATATTCCATACAAATACATTCCTTTTTTTACAACACTCATCAATTGGCCAACCATTGATACAGAAGAAGAAGAGGAAAACGATAAATAAATAAATT
>JAIPRM010006344.1:0-18873 GCA_025469315.1 Stegophylla sp. TES_Ste_2020 | reverse complement strand
AATTTTATGAAAATTTAAACATAGATAGAAAATCCTATAAAAAAGATTTTGGCGCAAGAAAATGTTGAAAATGTGAAAAAAAATTTTGGACATTTTTTGAAAATTTTTTTTTTTTTTATTATTAACTATATTATTAACTTCCTTCGTTCAGAATCCTTTTACTGAAGGAATGATTTATCGTTTCTTTAAAATTTAATACGCCCGTCAAGAGAATACCACCCGTCGTGCGAAGTACACCCATCGTGCGAAGTATGTCCGGCTTTTTATTTATTTATTTGTTACATATTGTAACATCAATTACATATTTTATTTGTATTAATAACTTATATGTAAATTAATCTGTTTTAAGAATATTTTCATAACTTAAGGTGCCTTACAATTTGTGGTAACAACTAACATTTCAGTATTACGATTACGATATATGTGCAGGTTGCGGACAAATTCGAAAAGCAATTATTTGGCACATATAACAATTGCGGACACGGGTCAAAAAGGCAATAAACGAATTGCGGATACGCGGAAAAATTATAACATACGAATTGTGGATACGCGGAAAAATTCAAGGAAAAACAATACAAATCGAGGAAAAAAATCCAAATCAAGTAATATATTATATTATGTTCACCGCTCCGCTCACTTGCTTCGCAAGCTCGTGTTGTGCCACTTGCGCTTGGCCCTTGATTCAAATCGATAATAACACTTGGCTTGCTGTGCAACGTAGGGACATTTCAGTAATAAACGCCAAAATATGTTGGCCGTCGCCCGTCACGATAACATGGACACAATCATCTTAACGCTGATAAAGATTATCCAGTCCATATTGACCCGAAATAATATTGACGAATATTATATTTTAATCGTGAATTCGTATATTGCCTTCTTGACCCGTGTCCGCAACTCGCATGGTTTTTATGACTTTGTCCGCAACTAGGAAACTCCGCTGTTGCCATCTTGGAATAAAATCACTTTAACACCACCAATGGCGCACCCAAGGGAAGGTCTTTATGGCTATAACTCCCCCCCCAAATTTTTTTTTTTTTCTATGTTAGTTTATACATTATTAAAAATACAAATTTGTCAACAATATGTTACAATGTTACTATTTTTTATTAGTGAAAAAAATTTTTGGGAATTTTTCTAATATTGTTTTTTCTCATTCATTTTTTTCCTTTTCTTTATTTATTAGACAAAAAGTAAGTAAAGATAAGTAAAGTATAGATAAAAAAGTCGGACATACTTCACACCACAGGTATCCTTCACTTATCGAGTAAGATACTGTTGGTGGGTGTGTTGAATTTTAAAGAAACGATAAATCCTTTCTTCAATAATTCAATTCTGATCGAAATATGTTAATATAAAGAAAAATAATAGTCGTCACTTTCAATACACCCACCAAGAATATCTGATTAGAGGAGTGAAGAATACCCATGGTGTGAAGTATGTCCGACTTTAATTTTTTAATATGAACTTTAATTTCATAACAGGTGGTCATTCTCACGAATAATGAAATGTACATAGATTATTCTGTTGTAGAATTGTTAAAGATACTCAATTTAAGACTGACAATTATTGTACTTTTGGGGCTCGGAAGTTCTAGCAAATGCATTATTTTGGGTGTTTTTTTAAAAAATTCAAAGTGAGATAAAAATTTGTTCTATACTTTTTTGATGTCATATATCAAATTTTTTTTTGCTATCTTCTGCATATTTATGGTTTTCAATGCTTTTTTGTTAATTTAGTGTTTTTAATGCTATTTTAGGTTATATTTTCACATAATAAAGGAAAAAAATTACATTTTATTAAAAACAATGAATTATTCAAATAGGTCAAATTAATATGCTAATTTGAATAATTGGAATTAAGTTTGTCTCAGTAAATAATATTTTCGCTTCTATCTTTCTATAACTTGTCAATAGTCCAGTGTATTAATAAGTTTGTGAGTCAAGTTGTTTGTGTTTTTTTGTTTTCAATTTTATCATTGTATTTATTTTCATATTTTTTGACTTTTCGAGATATTTATAACACATAATTTGGAGCTTTTAAACCATTTCATATTATTACATAATTTAGTGTGAAAAATAATAATAGGAAAGTGTTAATTTTCTAAAACCCTCCATTGTTTACCTTTACAACCCTGATTTAGGTTAAGACCCTGACGTTGGGAATCACTAATGTATTACCTAATAAGTGTTTAAAAAGATCAAATTTAACACGTATCTATTTATCTAGAAAATTCCAAAGTTGCTTTATCCACTATACTTTACCCAGTACCAATAACTTGTTGGATCAGATTTTATTTTTATTTGGTAATGATATAAGTTCTTATTAAAATGATAATAGTACAATAAAACATTTTTTTTTTTATTATCAGTATACATATTTAAATGACACATATATTCATCTATTTTTATTCATTATAATTTATATAAAAATAAATAAAAACAGCACAAATAAGTTTTTAACATCTAAATATTCAACCAAATTGACAGGTTAATTATCAGTTCTGAGCTTATAAATCTGAAAAATAAAATAAAGCAACCAATAATTATTTTATAAATTATACTCTTAAAGTCTACATATTATAATGTTATTGAAATTAGTATAATTTATAACATATATGATGTCCTATTTTGGATAAATTATAGACAGTAGCAACATAAACATATAGATTTACTATAATACTAATACTTCTATTTGTATGAATGTTTTAGGGGAAACTAGCGATTGGACAACAAATCTAAAAAAAAAAAACAATGATGCTAATCATATTATTATTAATCAATTACTATAAACTTTTTCTTTAATAATTTTATGATACTTAATAGTTATAACTTAGTTATATGTGTGAATTTTTTATTTTTTAATTATTTTTATTGCAAACTAATTAATTTTAAAAAAATGCATACTTACAAGAGCATTCACATTTTTTTTTAAAATTATGTTCTTTTCCTAACCTAATAGTCATTTTATACAATAGCTTACTGTTAAAGTACATAATGTGTTGTCACTTATTCACATTTATCAACAGATTATAAATAATTATGCATAAACAATATATTATATTTATAGTAATCCTGTACTTGTGTGTCTTGTATACTACTTTACTGTTATACTTTAAATGGTTTTAAACAATCCTATGTATTGTTTTTTCTTTTTTTTATTAATATAATAATGAAATGAAATATTAGATAGTAATAATGTAATGTGATGAAAATATTTTGCACAAAGTCTGCACACAAGAATATGTCACTGACGTGTCTATATTATGAACTAATACATTCATACAAGTTAACAAAAAATTCAAAAAAAATTATTTTTTTATTACTTGTTTTCTTTTCTTTCTATTACAGTGCACTTTTTATAAATAATTTATGAAGAGTACCCAAATTTATCTTTCACTTCTAAAATTTTAAAAGAATTCTAATAATAATAAAAAAACAATATCACACAACTTCACATATTATAACATACGTCTCACAATATAGATTTTATAGCACATGAAATAAGTATTCTATAAATAATAATAGTATGTAGTAATATTAATTGGGAAACCATTTTTATATTTACCTGAATATATGCTTCACTCAAGGTAATCATTTGTGGGAGTATATCGCTAACGTGCAAATCTTGCATCTCGTACCATTTACTATTCCCTTGTTTCAGTACATGGACACGGTATGTACCTTTATTCGGTTCACCATCGTGCACAATGTTAGCAATTAAATCATAGGAAGTATTTTTGTGCATAGCTTTTACTTCAGGTGTAAGTATATCTCCAAAGTCCACATTTCTTAAAAAAATGTGTATAAAAATAACAATTTTTTTTCCTGATTTGATGGCAAAATTTACTACTTACTTTACTGGGAAATTTACAATAGTAGGATTCTTTTCAACAAAAAAGGTATTCTTTGTAAACCGCTGAAACAACATTTAAGGGCATCCACGTTTATAATTAATAATGTTCAATTAATAAACATAAACAAACACAAATCATTTAGAAATTTATACCTTAATATATAATATCAAATAGGGTGGAAGTTGAGTGATTTCAAACCGTTTCATGAAGTTTTCCTTATAAGTTTTGTACTCTTTTTCTGATTCGTTATTGAATTTGGTCAGAAGAGAATACAAGCTCACCTAAATAATTTCAACGATATAATAAAATGAGCATATAATAATACTTTTTTTTTCTGTTTTTACTTGTGGTATAATATTTTCCATGACTTCATCCTTAAATAAAGGTGGCGGTGGCAAATCACAGGTTAAATAAAGAAATGGTGATTCAGACACATGCTCTGCATATTCGTCAGTACACAATAGGCTGTACCTTTGTTTTTCATCCAACTCAACAGGTGGAATCTTACGAGTTTTTACACGCATACTACCCATGAATGTTTTGTATACAATACTAGAATTGCGACTCTTTTTCCCATTTAACGCTCTATGTAAAGAATTCAAGAACCATGATAAAAAATCAATCGGGTCACCTATGGTAAAATAATTTCTGTTTTTAAACATGTCACATAAATCTTAATAATGTAGGTCTTAATTACAATTAAATTTTTTAATTATTTCCAGATCTTTATATTCTATTAGAATTGACATTTCATATTAAAAAATATGACTTGAATAAAATTGATAATACTATAATTATTTATAATTATTCCATTCAAACACAATAATTTTCAAGAAAATTGATTTTTGCTATGATGCTTTATGCTTACCCTGTTCAGTAAACTGAAACTTTTTACCACTCCACAGTACGACTGCTTGTAACATTTCATGAGGTGAAACGTGTGCTTTAAAATTTCGTGGGTTCCACAGTTTACGCATAAGTTCTCCAAATCTTTGCACTAATAAAAATACACTATCTCCAGGCGGGCGTTTAACTTTTGCATAGTTCTTCTCGTCAAGAAAATAATCTCTCAGCGGGGTTACATTTGAAAGTGCTTGTAAAATTACATTACAATAGTCATTTGCTTTAATATTATTTAAGCCCACTATACCGGGCAAGTATAATGTCCCATCGATCGCCCGTGATAATTTATCACTCTTGTCGAGATCAGCAATGTGCTTGGATGTGAAAGTCGGATTCAGTACGTATTTAATATCATCAAGCGAAGAATCTAAAAACAAAAATATTAATATTAATATAAATGTTCAAATGCAAAAGCAAATGAATGGATTGTTATAATAATATTGGTATCCCACTAACCGACTATTTCATAATTATCAGGCAGACAGTAGAATTTCAAGGTTTGTAAATTCAAAAAGACATGGTGACTTTCAGCAACACTGTGAGTATAAGCGTGAGTGTTGGTGCCACGACCTGTGAATAGCACACACATACAGATAATAATTATTAGTTCAATTGGATTGGGTCCAAAGAGATGACCATACACACAAATATTGATATTACCTTGAAAATATTTACCGCAAACCAAACACGCATAAACATTGATTCGGGACAATGATATAGAACATAATTTTTCGAAGTCAAAATCCAGCACCTGACGGTTTATTGTGTCTAAATACGGACACAGGCGATGCACTTTTTTCATCCAATTATCTACAACAACAATAAAAAAAACACAATTCAATTTGAATTTTCAAAACAAAAATAATACAATTTAAAGGACTATGTATCATATGCAATAACAAATTGTTCATTCCTTAGAGAAGTCAACACTTTTAAGTTGAATATAAAAGAAATAATTTTAAATTGTCCATAAAGTGACTAGATAAAACTCCTCTTATTGAAGTTTGAAGCAATTTTATAAGCTAATCTAGAAATCTAAATTATGTTTCACAAAGCCATTTAAGTTATAATAATTTTATCATTTCTTATTATCATAACTATTTTATTGTTTGTTGAATGTTAAAAAAAGCTTTTTAAGGAAATGCTTGAATGCAATATTAATTATTGTCATCATTGTTATATTATTGGAGTATTTTAATTTTATAGTTATACACATTTTCATATTTATTGATAAATTAATGATAAATCTAAATTTAAGTATAGACAATAGGCCGGATTTTGTTAGACCGCTGAAACAAAATCCTTAAATTTATATCAATACCATATTAAGTTTCCCATTCAAAATTTAGAAATTCCAAAATATACAGATAAATAAAACAGCACAAAAAAAGTATGTGTAATGATCTGTGCATAGAACATAAATCTTTTTATCAAATTAAATTTACATACATACTCAAGCCCTGTACAATATGATTCGAATAAATAACCTATTTTACTCATTAATGATTAAACAAAAATATTATAATGATAATTGCAAGAAAAACTATTAAATTAATATTTAATTCTACTTGGACCATTCAAAAATACTCGTAATTCACACCAAAGAGAAAATTACTATAAAATATATATTATTTGTGCTCGTTATTATGTGAAGTGACAAAGAAATTGATATGCGTTTTCAACTAAATTACGTTCATGTGTTATTAGAAAATAAATAAATATTTTTAAACTATCAAAGTGAGTTGACTTTTTCAAGGTTTCAGAGCAAGCAATTAATAAAATAAATTAGCAAAATATATATATATTTATATAGATACTCTTAATGTACAGAATAAATAAACAAATTTTGACATAAAAATGATGATTAAAGCCAATTTGTTATTTTTTTGTTTATTATTATAAATACGGCTTTCCGCATTAAATATATACATCATTTTGAGAATAGACATAAAAAATATGTCTTAAATATAAATTTACTAATGTTTACAAAAACAAAATCATTCATCAATTATTTGTGCATTTATACATAAACATATATAATATTTTATGTCACTTATAATTTTCTACAAATGACAAGTCATTTAACTATCCATAAGTTAATTACCATACAATGATTGCAAACCTACCTCGTTACTTTTTCTTTGATATTCACCGAGATAAAACGTTTGTGTACGTTGGAAACATATGGGTATCTATAATCTAATATAAATGCATTTCCTAAAATGTAATATTATTTGCATCAGATTTAACTAGTTCTCATTACATATTAAACATTCTACTCTATGAAAAAGTATTTTTCATCTCCATTTTATTAAAACCCTATCTACCATTGAGCTTTTCTGTTTATTTAAAAACTGCTGTTTAATATTTATTAATGTGAACAATAATGTATTTTTTAAATATATTTTGAGTACATTGTTTTGACAGATAAATTACTAAATATTTTAGTAGGTAGGAAGCTAATATTTTAGATTCTCACCAAAGTGAGAAATATGCAGAGTTAATAATTTAAAAGTATTGAATTATTTCTCATTCCGTAATTATTAATCACATTAAACAAAAATTTTACAATTTAAACAACTCAAAATGTGTGTTATTATTTATAACTTAAAAATAGAAATATTAATTCCATCAACAGTTTACAATTTTTTTTTTTTATTTGTACCGTAAGAGCAATAAACAAAATAGTTTCTATAAATTTAACATACAAAATTATTTGAATACCAAAACATGAAAAAATTATTTAATATTGTTTATTTACTATACAAACAAGCACCACTTTAACCAAGAATACAATATAATTAAAATAAATATTTTTAGAAGATATTGTATACATAACTTCTAAAATTAAAAATTTAGTTTAATAAATATTGAAATTGTATTCTCTCAATAACTCCAAAACTGCACCTGACATATACATTCTATGTCATTATAGAAAATAAAAGAAATATAGAAATAATTGAACAAGGTTATAGTATATTCATGTTAGTAATTATTTTAAGGGATATAGATACTAATAATATTTGTTGTCTTTACCTATCACACTCACAATATGGGAATAGAGTCTCATACGAAGATAATATGCACATCAACGTAGGTGAATGGATGGTTTGTCTTAAATAATAAAAAAAAGTTTACAGATGTTTTATCCCAAACAAATATTAAGATAAGATATTTGGTACCCAGGAGTTTATTAGCCATATGACATTTGATTGATCGATTAAATATTGATTCCTTGTTTCACAGACAAGTCAGGTAATTATTTTTCTTAATTTTACATTTTAAAACAAGTGAAGAATCTGATAGTTTTACAATTTTTATTTTATGTAATTTTTTTAAATTTTAAATAGATCCAATCAGAACCTAATAACGTATATAAAAACTCTTAATCGAGTAATTTTTTTTAGATGTTTCTTAATATTTTACATGTGTTAGAATATTGGTACAACTAACTGTAGATCCAAATGATGGGAAATTTATTTTTCTATTATTTTGTAACATGTTCAATTTATTTTAAAGGTATAAAATCTGACTCATATAAAAGTTATTTTACATATACATTTTTGTTAAAATTAGATCAGTTAACTTTTAATTAAAAGTTTTTAATTTCAAAACACAGTAAAATTGAAAATTTGTATAAATAATTAAATGAAAATTGATTATTCTGTTATTAAATTCTTAAGCATACTCAGTATAAAGCTAACAATTATTATTCTGTATAATTAATTAAAGCATAGCTCAGAATCGTTTTATTAAAGACAACACTTATTGTTTCTATAAAATTTAACACACCTATCCGAGCAAAGAGTACCCATGGTGTTAAAATAATTTAATTTAATTATATAAATATGACAATAGATAATATTAAAACATGTAGTATAATTACATCTAGTATTACCAAAAGTAAAAACTAAAAAAAAAATTCAAAAGATACTAATATAATCATAATGTGGGATGAGGATTGGCATGTAAACTTGACTACAACTCTAAATGTGTACAATTACATTTAATGCTGAATAAATTATTTATCAATTAAACCATTTAATTAATAAAATATGACCTTACATTTATTTTCATTATTTAAATTTGATTGATGCTATAAAATACTGGGGCATCAAAGTCCAAAAATTAATATAAGCCTGGGACCAAAAATCATGTTAATATTTTCTTTGGAAAAATTTTCTAACTCAATTTTTTGACAAGAAGAAAACGTTCAAGATTCATTGGCAATCCCTTTTTACATTATTTAAATTATTTAATAAAATAAAATAACTGATTTCATATATTGATTTTGATTATGAACAAACTTAATTATGTAGGTATACAGTTTTTATAAAAGTAATTTTAAAACTATTAAGATTCAATTTATAACAAAGATCAAATGATTATAATATGACAATTAAGTTTATTAGAATCATAAATAGGAATTTTAAATTTAAATTAATAAAAATCAATTTAATACAACTTAAATGGAACATAATAAAAATATGTAGTTAAATAATTTTTTTAATTAGTTTAATTTAAGTTCATTAATCTATTTATGTTTGGTTGATTCTTGTATTAAATTACTGTATTATTTACTTAGTACGCATTTTTCAAGTTTTACAATAAATAATCAAAAATAATTTGGTAAATAAATTAAATATATATTTTTGGTCCACAAATATATTCAACAACATAAAATATTCACAAATTCAGGTACTTATTTAAATAATTAATTAACATAACTTATGATTCTAAAAATCTATCCATTAACATCACATATGCATCTACTATTAATTATAGCTGTTAACATATTATAATGAACCCATTTTTTTCTAAAAATTTATTGATATTTTAATAAATTATCTCATTTCTAATCCTTATTTCAATTTCATAATGCAAAATAAAATGTAAATAAATATGTTATAATATACAAAAACACAGATTATAATTCACCACAGTAATTCAAATGCTTAAAATCTTACAATATTTTGTAAGTTTAAATGTTTAGAAAAAAAAAAAAAAATATTGGTACAATAACATTTAAAATAAATAAATACTGATAAATAATATGTACTTGTAAACATTCATAATTTAATATAATAATAACTATTTCATAGTTAATTTATAAGCATAAGATATTTTAGTTTATAAATTATTTACTAAAATACATTTAATCAATACTTTGTTCAAGTATAAAGTATACATAAATTTTGAATACATCATTATTATTTATCATAGTTAATAATTCTAATGAAATCTAAAGATTAACATTGGTATGGTTATAAAATTAAACTGTACTAAAAGTGTTAAGGCCAAATTTCAGGAGAACTTGGTTCTTGATTATTTATGACTTTATCAAAAAAAGTTATAACTTGATTTAAGGACAAAGCATTATGTAATGTTTCTAAAGGTCTTATTGGAGGAACTCCATCACATGCAATTATTGAGCCAGCATAGCTTGAAGGACCAGTCATCAAGTCATGTAAATCTGAAGTACTTGAAGAACCACTAATGACAGCAGTACTAAATAAACTACTCGTAGGTGGTGAAGCAGTAAACAAGTGTGAAAAATAGCAATGTCTTTTAGCTGTAGCATTTTGAGGCTGACAAAATTTAAACTTAGGAGGACCATCACAGGTATCATCTTCAGTAAATATAGGTGGTTCTGATGATTCTTTCTTATCATCTTCTGTAATTGAAAAACGACTATGATCTTCTTCTTCAATTTGTGGTTCAGTCACAGAAAATCTGCTATGTCCTTCATCCTCATCTAATGAATCGTCCTCTTCATAGTCCTTCTGTTTAGTTTTGAAATTACTACCGGTTTGAGGTCGAAAACCAGGACCCGGAGGTAAATTTTTTCGAACACAACAATTGACACCAGGACTGAAATGCAATTCCACATGGAATCTTTCATCGGATTTTACATCTTTGGTAGGATCTTCATACAACATAATAACTATTTGTGTCATATAATTCAGTTCTGAAACAATACTGACATATTCCATGGCTCGACCCCACTGCTCATCATTGTTTACATCTAATAGTCCACCAAACCTCAAAATAGATAACAGTGAATGAATATGACTTTCACTAGTAAAATATAAACGAGATCTAACATGTCTTCTAGGACTTAATACACCATAAGAATATGTTGGATTTAATCGGTTTACAGTTTCATCATCTTCTGCTTCTTCGCAGGGCTCTTCTACATTTCGCTGCAAGTCTGATTTAAGTTTTCTTAATAAAGGTGTACAAATTCCTTGACTAATAGTAACCTTTTCATCAACATCTAAACCATATTCTTGTGGAATTACAATATCAGCTAAATATTTGGCATAGGTATATAACTCTTCAGCTTCTTCAAATTGTAAAGTCCGTTGATTGTGTTGTAAATCATATTTAATACAATCATATATATCAGGTATTTTGGATATGTCAAATTTTTTGTTTTTAGTATAAAAATCTTTTTCAATTTTAGACCATCTTTGCCCCATAAGTTCCCAAGTTTCTCCATGGTATAAAACAGTATCTGCTTTTTTTGGATCATCTTTTTTAGATTCTACAACAGCCACCAACTTTTGTATTAATTCTTGAACTATTTCACAACACTGAACCGGATTTTTAACGTAATCTAATGCCTCATCTATACTAATAGCTTTGCATGGATTTATCATCGCCCGATCTTCGAGAGTAAATATACGATCGTTTTGCATTAATTTATGTAATTGTTCTTTTGTCATATTTTGTTGTTCACTGGAATCACGATCATTATCTAACAAACCATTTGTATTAGCACTTTTCACCATTTGTACTAGAATTGGTGTCAACTCTCCTTCAAGTGCTAATAATCCTTTTGCAAATGCCGCAGCTGTCATTTGTACTCTACCTTCATCACTTGCATAAATTTTCAAATCATGGCGAAATGTGGAATGTAATCTAAGTAACCCCAACCCTTGAGTATCTGAATTCCTACCCTGGCCCCCAGGATACATACATCTAAAAATTTGTCCTAATTTTTCTGCTTGAACTCTTCCTGCAGGAGTTAATTCACCTCCCCATTTAAGTATAAGAACAAGTGATGGATCTTGTTTAAAATTTACACTACTTTCTTTTCTTGGTCTTCCATGTGGCTGATATTTCATTTGAACTTTACGATTTATTCCTGAAAAATGACCATACATTTCTAATACACTTTTCAACTGTTCGAGTTTCCTTTTTTTCTCTTCTAATTCTTGGTCAGCTTCATGATGCTCAATTTCATCTAACAATGCTCTAGCGATATCTAAAACTTCTTGAAGTTGTTTGGGATGTTTTAATTTAACTTCTCCTTTAGTTTTACCTCCATATCTTTCAAACACATCAAAAAATTTGGAATGTCTAACTTCAACCTTCATCTTTTGTTTGGGAGTACGGTCTCCATGCCTTATAACAGCCACAACACACCGTAATTCCATCATTTTCCCAACTGTAGTCGGAACAATTGGAGGATCATCCAGTTGAAAAGGAACTGACCAAGGTATATGGAGTGTAGGTGCCAATTCTCTAAGTATCATGTTACCTAATATTTTGGCACAATCATCATAATATTTATTTGAATTTTTAACAAAGCTAAATCCATTCACATCACAAACAAAAGATTTACCATTCGCTCGTAGTAAATCAAAGCCACAAACAGTTTGCTTAAATGCTAAACACACCTTACGGGAAATCATTTTTTCAGAATTACTGAGAATAATAGGATATCGTATCTCCTTACCTTCTGAGTCACGTTCAACTTTACCATCAAGTGCTGGTGACTTACGTGCTTCTGCATGAGCATAGTCTGGACCAACAGTATAAACTTTTACATCAGTTCCATCAGTTGGCATAAAATCTTCATATATAAAAGAACCAGTTTTCCTAACTCTAGATTCTGGAGAGTATACACTACTTCGACTACCAATTTTACGAAATAGTCTTTGACTTCCACCTCCTGCTGAAGTAGGATAATAAATATAAATATTATGATCTTCAGCAGAAACTGGTTTTTCAACAAATGGTTTATTAAAAACAACACCATTTATTTCTACATGGTCTTCAGACTCTACTAGTTCATGTAAATTTGGATCCTGTGACTCTCTATCTAAAACTGCATACCTAGGAATTAAAATCCCTTCCGATTCCAAAATTGAATACACCTGCCTTCTATCTTGAAGAGCAAACTGGGTTGGTAAATGATTGATTACCAAAGGATTTCTAAGCTCAGCATACCTAATAGCTTTTTCAAGGGGAAACCCTTTAGAGTGGAAAGAAATTAAACAATCGCAAATTGGCCATTCTTCAATAGGCTTTAATAACAATTCTTCTTCAAAAACTATCATTTTTAAATATTCAAATTCGGCAAGCCGGTTGAGGATTTCCTTCATTGGTTTAGAAAAACTCTTTTTTTTCATAGCACATATACCAACAATAACTTGTTTTCGATCTGTAGTCAAAGATGCTTCCATTAACTCTTCTTCTTCCAGTGGCTTCATTGGCTCGAAATCTTCAACAAGAATGGTAGGTTGAGTTTTGCAGAGTTCCTGGTAACCTTGCTCCATCTCTGTATGGAACCACCAAAACTAGTGTTAATGGCCAAGTAAAATATAATTACTTAGCCTAAGTGATACTTAATGATAAAATTAAAATGACTTTAAATAAGGAACTTAACACATTGATTACAACAACTGTGTATTTGTAATTAATTTTGAATGTGGTTAGAATCCATAAATTATACTAACCATATGCCTTATTTAAAGTCATTTTTTTCTACTGAAACTAATAACTATAATTTTTTATTTCTTAGTTATACATAGCATAAAATATCAGGGATACAATACTCTCCATGGTAATATAGTACAGAAGTAATATTGTTTGTACACCACAATAATTGTTATTACAGGTAATAATTATTATTACAAGTTATAATAAGTTTAGAAAAATGGTGATAAAATCTGATATATATTTAGTTGTTGATGTAAACCTTTGAAATGCCAGTTTTCTATTAAGAAAGTAATGTTTATATTTTAAAACAAAGCAAAATGGTAAACAATTATGTTAAAGACATTATTTTACATTTTTTAGTCCTACCGGATATTAATAAATCACATTATAAAAATTAACCCATTAACGCGAGTAAAACTTTTTCAAAGATAATTTATTACAAATTGGTTTTTAATAATATTGAAATAAGGACAAATATATATTTAAATACATTTATAGCCAGAATAATTTTATACAAAGAGATGTTAAAATTTTTCTAAATGATAAGTTAGAAATAATAACTAGAAGTAATAATAGTCAATAGACACTTTAAGTACAATGTCTAGGACCTACAACTGTCTCCAGAAAATATATTTAAATCAGTACAATACAAAAATAATAATTTGAAAATTATTAATATTGTAAAGTAATATAGGCGATTTTTAATTTTATTATTTAAAATTGTTGTCTCTTTTTTGATAAATATAGATAATACAAACCAGGACACAATTACAAATATTTTTAGAACAAAAGATCAGAGACAATAATCTACTGAAAAAAATACCATTATTTTATTACAAATGTTTATAAAAATTTTACAATTTCAATGGAACCAAACACTTTTTGGAAAAAGAGGCTGGAAAAGAGGCTGTGAAATGAGTACTGAAAAATACCAACTAGTATTTACTAATAGGGGTATAATATGTAAAATATGTATTTTAACTTAATTTAGTTATTAATAGTTAAGTACTTATTATAAGATAATACATGATGCATTAAATAGATTTACTCTTTTAATTCGTTATATATACAGAAAAAATTTCATAATTTTGCAATGACAAATCGTATAATTATCATTGCTTAGTTACCTCTATTTTTTAAAATCTAAAAATTAACTATTTTTATACTTATTGGAGAAATTTATGAATAATGTCCGACTTGCTTGTCTATACTGTACTTATCTTTGCTTTGCTTTACTTTACTTTACTTTACTTTAGGCATTTAAATATACTTTACATTTTTTTATCTAATAAATAAAGAAAAGGAAAAAAAAGTGCTTGAAAAAATGTCAAAATTTTTTTTCACCTTTTTTAAAATTTTCTTGCACTAAAATGTTTCTTATATAATTGCTTATCTATGTTTATATTTTTGTAAAGTTTGAATCAAAAAATGATAGTTTCTCAGTATTTTTTTGTCAAATTTTGAGTAGTTCCTTCTCCCCCCAAACAAAAAAAAAGATGAGGAATTGAAAAATAAAAAATGACCTCTCAAAAGTACCAGCCTGAGAAAAATCCAGTTTCAAAAGTTGCTGATCGAGACTTTTGGACAAGTATTTTCATACGAAAGTGTTCACAGCAAAAAAAAGAAAAGAAAAAATAAACATAATTATAAAAACACTAGCTTCTTCACTTTACTTAAAATCTAAAATGAGTTTATAGTTATAACAAACTTTATTCATGCTTTGTATATTATTAATATTTAAATAGGTTTTGCTGTTTCATTATTTTAATATTAACTACAAAATTAAATGCCTACAACTATTATAATAAAAACTCACTTTTTAAACCACATTGCAGAGATATGAATATAAACTCTCAGTTTCGATACAACATATCTGACAAAAATATTTAAATTGCAATAAGTTAATAATATACATATTGTGATAGTTATAAATGCATATTATATTCTTAGTTTATATGTAGTGCTGAGAGTGCAGAGAATGTGTGCTGATGAAATATCCTGATTACAATTGAATTAATGTATGTATTTAATTTAACAATTTGCAAAAACAGTTTATAACTACCTAATGGAAAATAGTAAAGAAAAAGAAAAGAAAAACCTAATTATAATCATATACATGTATGCAATCACAAAAATATCAATAAAATTAACAAAATTCAAACAAATATTAAATTAAAAAAATTAAATCAGAAACATTCATTTTTAGTATAGCTACAAGACTAGTAATAAATAAAAGCATTCAAAATAATTTATCAATACTTTTATAACACTAAAAACTTTGTAATAAATAAAAATAAATATCATAGAGTAACACACAATGTAGGGCTTGAAAGTTGTATCATTTACTTATAAAAATGATAATATAATCAATAAAATTATGTTAGGTGAGAAGCTTTATGTTATGTTCTTGAAAAATTTAAAAATTACATGTATATATAAAATTTTTCAATTTTTTCTGAATATTTAGTTATTTTTTGGTGTATTCATGCATATATATTTAATCATTTATAATTGCATAAACATCCTAACCCTAGTTATAATACTAAAATGGTAAATATATATTTATATTATTAAGATAGGTAAAATATTAATAACAAAGTAACTGTATATTAAAAAATGTATTACTATAGATAGTAGAAAAATATAATACTATATAATGTGAAATCAAGGAAAAATAAAAGTTGGATAGTATTTGTGGCTACATTATGAATGTAGGACATAATTTTTTTTTCTTATAAATCATAAATACAAAAAAGAAACAGCTAACCACAAAGATTATTTTTTCATTTTTGTTTTAATTCAAAAATAATATAGTTGCTAGGTATAAAAAATCTCAAAACTAAATTATAGCAATAAAATTATTCAGACATTATATCAAGGGTATTATCATTATTAAATATTTGCAATACTAAAAAAGAAACAATTTTTGAAGTATTTATACACGAAGAAAGTACATATCATAAAAAGTCAAATATACTTGGCACTCATATATTCTTCGTTTTCTGGGTGGAACTTGGTGCTTTAGGTAGTAAATTTTAACATTTCTCTAGCTTATAATGCATCATTCTCTTATTATTCAGGAACATTTTACATAGAAGAATTATAAAGTTTATTAAGAACAAAACAAAAGTGATGCGTCAAGATTTTCATGGACAGACAAAAAAACAGGAAACAGGAAAAAAAATGTTTAATGAGAATTTATTTTGGGTAATTTTTTTTTGCATATGAAAAATTGTCCTTCACCAAAAATGTTATTATATTATTATCATTTGTCTTTATTTAAATTTTAATATAATTTGAAGTAGTGTTTATGTCAAATTTTAGCTACCTAGTTTTTTTCTAAATTTTGGAAAAACTATCGATAATTTTGAAAAATGATTTTTCTAAAGTACCTATCTACCTACCATCTTGAGTAGAATTCTAGTTCAAAAACTTTTAGACAAGCATTTCTATACAAAAACATGTACACAGAAGAAAAAAAATCATATGATTACAAAAATACTAGCTCCTTCACTCCACTGAGAATTTAAAATATAAATTGTTATTAATAATTTTTAAATTACAAAGAATAGGTACAAATAATGTATTTTCTTCCCCATAAATATTTAATATTATTGATCTATTAATTATAATAAGAGTGCTTGATAACTTACATAAAATATCATTAAGCAATTTGGTGATAGGTCATATAAGACTTGTTCTTTTATATAGGTAGGTTGGTAGGTATATAATAAAATAATAAAAATTGTTGTGTCATAGTTTACTTTGATAAAATTTCAAACCTACAATAAGTGCTTTTGGATGATCTTTTTAAATAAGCACATTTCTTAATTATTTAATATTTTTTATTTACATACAAATTATTACTTACCAATACATAGCTAGGATTGGTTAATTAGCAAAAAGTGTTCTATCTTTCTTAATCCACTCTGCACATAACCATGTGTACTAATAGACATATTCTATTTAAAAATACATTTTTATAAGCCTAATTATTATACAGGAAACACAACATACAATTTATTTGGCTATGAATTTTAATAAAATACTTTCAATAACAAACCAAAAATTATCTTAACACATGCAAATACATAAAATTAAAAAAACTTAAAACTAATTAAATTTCAAAATAGGTACTCATAATATTAAAAAATAATTTTATATTGTTTATAAGCATAAATAAGATAATATTTTGTTGAAAGCATCATTGATTAATGATTTTAATTTATGTAAACGTAGTACTCAATGTCTCTTGATTTGTTTTGTAATTGTTTAGTATAAATTTAATACTTAAGGCAAATTGAGAAAAAATTCTTCACACATTATTTTTATCGTATAACATTAACAACTTAACGATTTTTGAGGAATTAAAAATTAGTTAACAATTATAATTTATAAAATATTATATTTACCAGTCGTTGTGTTGTCATCTTCATCTTCTTTAGAATTTCTGTCGATGTCAGCGTGTGATTCATTCCACTTCCTCTTGCCATTTTGTTTATTTTCATCCGTACTTTGATTAAATGATGCCATTTACACCTAAAATTATTTTTAATACGTAATAAATAATATTATTCAAACGATGAGCTGCGCGGTCAATTACAATATTGGTTCTACGAAATTTTAAATTTTAATCGCATTCCTTAATCACAGATGAAGAGTAAACAGTTAACTGACTACAATTTATATTGTAATGTTATAGTGATAAAAACAAAATAATAATATACACTCCTGTATTATGATTTGTTAAATGAACACTTTTATCAGCGAACTTCACAAATGTGAAAATAGAAACGCGACGTCCAGAAATCAATAAAATCTTAGCTGTTTTCTGGGAGACGCCTCATCGATTCCACTGGAACAGCAGCTGCAGTGGGTATGCCATACGCCCATCATATACATTTAAGTAGAATTGTACCCATTGTCAATCGTCAGTGTTACAAATCTATCCATTCACTATAAACAGGCCTTGGACCACAGAATAGATTAATCAGAATGGACACTGATAATGATTTACATAGGAAGCATAGGGTAGTCTGAATAACTGATCCACCATTTTGTTGGAGGAAAAATCAGGATGACCATATAACCTAAAAAAAATTATTTTCTGAAAAATTAGTAAACTATTCATAAATCAATTTTTGATTTAACAATTCACTTAAATTAAAAAGCATCTTACAATAAAATTAATTCTAAAGAATTATGTATTTTGTGAACAAAGTATGACTTATAATAAAAGAAAAAGTAAAATAAATATTATCATAAAATATATTAGGTTCAAAATTATTTATTAAACAAATCTTCATTTTCTTTTATTCCACAATACTCACAGATCAAGATTCTCACATGAAAAATAATAAAAAAAAAAGTGTGTACTTCGCTCG
>JAIPRM010006343.1:0-18876 GCA_025469315.1 Stegophylla sp. TES_Ste_2020 | reverse complement strand
TAGGTATCTTAAAAAGAATAAATCCAATTTATAGATAAACCGTGGAAGAAAAAAAAAACAGCATATTTATAATATTTATTAACTAATAAATAATTTTAATACGTCTTTTGGTAAATAACATGTATATTTTTTTATCAAAAACTCCATTTTTAATGTTTTTTTTTTTTTTTTTGAAGATTTGTTGAGCTTTATCGCTTTATTTTAAGAGCTTTATTTTAAACAAACATTTTCATTGCTTTCAAATCCGCACTCTAGTAGGTAATAATTACAATACCGGAAACGACGTGTTAACGACCCCGTTTCGCACTGCGTCCGGAACACCTGTTCATCATCGAAACGGTGCTTGTTGTTGTTGTTGTTGTTCCTGCGGCGGCGAGCGATTAAAATATCCCGAAACAAAACCGTCTCCGAGGCCTCGGGTAAGGCAGAAATTCGCAATAACGAGCAACGGCGTGTGTTTGACACGGGTAGTCGATCCGGAATCTAGACGACACATCGACCCCCGGAGCCACACGTCTTTTAACACCCACCATCATCTCCTAACCTTGATATTTTTGAAAAACTTCAAAGGGGTCGTGTTTCGCGATATTAAGAAATAGTCACGAACACCAATATGAACGACCGAACCGTTTTGTGTAAAAGGGGTAAAGGAATTACATATTTACCGAGAAATCCGTTTTATTTTTTTAACTTTGTACATCTTTTGATTTTTGAAAAATTATTATTACCGACACCATTTGTATTGGAAAAACGTGAAAACATAAAAAATAAAATAAGTTCGAAATAACATTTAATTTTGTAAGTCGTGTCTGGTGTCTTAATTAGATTTTAAACATAAAATCCGGTTAAAATCATTTGTAGTAGTAACTCGTGTTAACAACAAAAACAATAAAGGGGTAGTCAAAGTACAATCAATAGTGTGGTGACTTTTCCCGATTACCATCCCCCCCCCAGAACGAACCCATATGGGGGTGGTGGTTGTAAATTGAACACAAATTATTGCGAAACTAAAATTCGGCCAATACGTCTAAATCATTACTTGCGTCTTCATAGTAATATAAAATATTTTAATTTAAAACAGTTTTCTTAGTTAATAAATTTAATGTTAAAATTAAAACTATTGGGTGTTCTTCGCACGACGACGGGTGGGATTCTCTTGACGGGTGTATTGAATTTTAAAGAAACGATAAATCATATAAATCTCCAATAAAACGATTCTGAACGAGGGAAGTTAATGATATAAAAAATAAATGAGAAAAATGTCCAAATTTTTTTTTTCACATTTTCAAAATTTTCTTGCGCCAAAATCTTTCTTACGTGATTTTCTATCTATGTTTAAATTTTCATATAGTTCGGATCAAAAAATGATGGTTGCCGAGTCGTTCTTGTCAAATTTTTCCCAAAAAAAAAAAAATGCAAGAATTAAGAAATTCAAAAAATGATCTCTTTAAAGTACAATCTAGAGGCAAATCCGGTTTCAAAAACATGCTGATCGAAACTTTTGGACAAGTATTTCCATACGAAAAGTTGTACACTGAAAAAATAAATAAATAAACATTGTAAAAACACTAGCTTCTTCAATTCGTTCAGAATCTGAAATTATACAAAAATTTGATTCTTATAATAATAATAATTATATTTTTAATTAATATTTTTATGCAAACCATTAGTTTTAAGGTAATATGACTTAATAATAATTTTTCAAGTATACCATTTTAGTTTGTACGAATATTTAGAATTGTAAGCTGTAAACACGCCCGGTGTGTTTTACAAAATAAATAAACTCAGTGATTTCTAGCACAATGCATTTGAAAATACTAACTAAACAAGTGCTAAAAATTGAGTGTATCGTCGTGTAAATGAATAGTAGTCTAATGAATACACGTAGTAGAGTGGCAAATTATTTATAAAGTGCAAACAAAATATGTCAGATAGTTCTAAATATTATTCTTAGCTCAAATTTTGTCATGTTACTGTGAAATTACGTTGTTTAAATTTAATGATTATATTGCCAAACGAATTGTCTCCAAATCGATACACATTTCAAAAGTGTTATCAACGACAAAATAAAAACATTCAAAAAAAAAAAAAAGAAAAATACTGATTTATGCAGATATTATTGGTAGAAAAAATACAGGAAGCGTAGTGGAATTCTAATGTTAAAGTTTCTGAAAAAAAAATATTTCACGAATAAAATATAAACCAAAAAAGAAAAAAAGCTAAGTAGTAGTAGCAAACAAAACTAATATTTAATGTGTGCGTAGTGTTCAATTTGAATTACGTATTTTATTATTTTATAGCTACTGATAAAACTGCAGTTACGTTTACAACAAGCAAAGAGACATAATATGAACATAACGTTTTTATAGTAAAACATATAACATTGTTAAATATTATATTATAATGCTGTCGTGTTACTTTGAAAACTTTCAAGATTTACATGCACGTTCTACTTGTGTGTTATATAAACACATAGATGTATTGTTTATTATTATCTTTTATCTTATCTATTAGATGGGTTGAAAAATATTCATTTCACTCGCTATCTTGTTACACAATATAAACAATTATTGTTTCGTCTACACTGAAAATTTGTCTAGATAAGTGAATTTCAAACGCGATTTTTCAAAATGTAAACAATAAACAGCCAAAATCCATTGAATACAGTAAAAATTTACAACTTTGTATAGAAACTTTATAAAAATTATTTAACTACGCATAAATAGTAATATAAAAATAATTCGGTGTCAAAAATTTTTCCATGTTATATATTTAACTTTTATTTACATTTTCGAACTTTTTTCGACAAAAAATTATCTTACTTTATACCGATCCTCAGTTAATAACAGAACATACAACTGACCGAGTGGAAAATTACTTTCATTTGTAACAACAATAAACTTGGCAACAGTTGTTGTCTTAGACAAACTGAAGCTCGACTCGTAATGGTGTTTTGTCGAGGAAATGATTTGTCGTTTTTTAAACATTTAACATGCCAAGTCCCACACCCGGGGAGTGCGAATAATACCCGTGGTGCGAAACGTGTCCGATTTTTTAAAATTTTTTTTTTTTTTTGATTCTCGAGTAAAGCGAACAAAACACGAGACTGAGTGGTGTTTTTTAATAATTGAAAACGACCGCGACGACATAATAGCGTACCACGATTAATGTGGGCGCACGCGAGCTATGGGACGACAACAACGGTCTTATTAAGAGGACAAATTTTTCCTATACCATAACGCGACAATTATCAACCCCCAGGGGGTGGCATCCCCTAAATACGTGTGTACACATAACGGAAAATCTCGCGAGGCAAATACTGGTTTGCTGCTCGTCGTATATCGTATATTATATTTAATTGATTCGATTTATCATAATAGATGAGCCGGGATCCGTGGGGGGGGGGGGTGGTGTGACGGGCACGAGCGAGGGTTACGGACCCTCGTCCGCTCCGATTCCAAAATCCACGCGGAGAGCGCGTGCGTCGCAGAGACCTGCTGCGGATGGAAAACAAAATGAAAAAAAAAAAAAAAAAACCGATCGCCACACTAATAACAGGCTATTACTACGTTGCAGCTACCGAAAAAGGCGTTACTCTAATGTTATGCAATCGTATTATAATATTATATTGTTTGGACCGCGGCGGCGCTATGGGGAGCGCGACAATGATCCCGAAGCTAAAAAACGTAAAAAAAAAAAAAGAAAAAAGCCGGACATAATTCGCTCGTCGGGGTGTCGGTTTTACACGTCGAGTGGGATTCTCTTGACGGGTGTGTTGAACATTTTAAAGAAACGATAAATCATTTCTTCGATATAACCATTCTGAACGAAAGAAGTTAATAATATAAGAATGAAAAAAAAAAAAAAAAAAAATACGAAAAATTCAAAGCGCGCGGTTGGAATCGAACCCGGATACTGTCGCCTTGATAAGCCGATCGTTTTACCATTACGCCACAAACAATTACTCGACGTTATAAGTGAATTAGTAGGTATTCAGTATAATAACCGAAAATATTGACTTTTCAAAATTGAATAAAACAGTTAGAAAACTATTGTCGCACGTGGATTTTAATTCACACCAACGTGTTAAGCGTCAAAAAATACATGAGATGCAATAGAACATTATCAACCTTCAGCGACCACTTATTGTTATCTTTTGATATCTCTTAATATCTGTCTGTATTTCCTCTAGTTCATTTTTCATTCAAACCCTCGTAAAATGTTTAATTATTCGTCCGTAAGAAATTTTATTACACCAAAATATTCGCAATGAAATTCTCTGTTTAGGCACCAAATTTCAAAATAATCGGTCGAACCAATTTTCTCATAATATGTACGTTAAAGTGCGTAATTTTAGGTAAAACTAAGGAATTTCGTCGAAATTCTAACTTCAAACGGGTATGAAAAAAAAAGTTGACTAACGATTTTTGAGATTTTTTAATGCTTGATTAGTTCACAAAAAAATTGACCGAAGAGAATATTGTATGACAATCGATAAGACAATAAATTTGAGTTTTTTTCAACAATAAATTTTATTTCAATAACGTTTTCAAAACTATTAGCACGATAAAAGAAATTAGTCGGCACAAAAGACGCGTTAAAAACGGTAAAATCTATATGGCGTATTTACGGGGGTGGTCCAAGGGTACTGGACCCATCCCCCCCCAGAGCTAAAAAATTTAAATCAAGCAAATAACGGTAATGAATTAATTAATGATAAGTATAAAAGATATATTATGCATCAAAAGGGTAAGGAAAGGGGATCCAAATTGAAAAACATTAAATTCTTTGTAGACTGTAGACCCATTGACGCAATTAGGATAAAATTTTAAGAGGGAGTCTATTGGTGTTTATTTGATTGATTTAGCATTCAAAAGAACATTAAACTTATGCAAAATGTTTATGGGTCTTTGAGAGTTTTTTTTTGTTTTTTTTTGGGGGGGCCTCTGAAACCACCTTAATTGCGCCTATGACTAGACTCCTTATAATAATTTACGATCTTGATTAGACATACAGTAACTGTTTTTGGTTTTGTAACTAAATTTTGGACCCCCCCCTCCCAGAAAAATTTGAAAATACGCCACTGGTCGTCACAATTTATAAAATCGAAAAACAATTCAAAGTCACTGAAAAAGTTATCGGTTTATAATTGAAAAGAAGAAACTCGGTTTACTGTTTTCGTTATTGTAAAACGTGTTGGTATTAGTAGTTTAATTTAACGCTGTTCTTTATTATTTTTTGTATTTTTTTTTTTTCCTCAGAAGCTGAGAACAGTTTAACTTGTTTATCCCCCCCCCCTAGATCTAGACGGCCAAGAAACCCTTGACCCTAGCACACATATTATTCGAAACACAAAGTCGGTGTTATTTCCTAGTAAAATAACGATTATTTTTTCAAAAAATTACCTTACACGACCATAATACTCGTATTCTAAATCCAGTAGAAATATTTTTACCGAAAGCTTTTCGTCGACCCGTTCGCTTTCCGTGTCCACGAACGAAATAGTATTTTCAATTTATTTTTTTTCAACTCGTCTTCTCGATTTTCATAAGCTTTTTTCGAGCTTAGAAACAAAACACGCCATAGCCGGAAATCGGAGATCGATCCACACCGAGATCGTACTGAAACGCTTTACACGTACCTGTAACAAACGAAAAACGCGAAAATCAGACACGTGATGATACGTCTTTTAATACGCCGCGCATGCGCTATTGATTTCAAATAAAATTATTAGCCCGTTGTCGGCAAGAGTTTTAAATATTCCGAACGAATCGGTTTTTACAACAACGAAGTGCGCTTTTCCTTTTCTTTTCTTTTCCCGGTCATACGACCACTTGTTCGGGGCCGGATTATAATACCCTAAGCACATTGTTTTTTATAAAATACCAACAAAGTTCATCCAGTTCGTTCGTCTCGGCCGCCAAACGATCGGGCTTTTTTACATTTATTTTATTTCGACCTCGCGTAATCCGACGATTTTCTAGAAAAGTTTTTCTCCGATATTAGATACCTACTTTAATATTATGATGGCCCGGAAAAACAATAATTAAAAAAAAAATACCCCTTAGATATTCACAAAAATACATGAATTCAACTTCTTACCCCGCAGAGACGTGCAGTCTAGCGGAGGGGTGTGGAGAGTTGGGAATCAATCGCGCTCGTATGATGAATAAGTGAGCGATTGACGTCTAAACGGTGTAATCGAATTTTCGACCTCTCGAAATTAATATTTTAGAAACACGGTATTTTTAAAAATTCAACATACCCCCCAGCGTGAATACTCTATTGATCGACTGTAATCTTATATGCGTACTATTGTGAATAATTTAAAATAGAACGTCATGATAATAAATAAAAATAATACTACGTCTCACACGCGGCGCTTAGGTATAAAATAATGATAAATTTAATATTAGTCTACACGGGTAATCTCATTTTGAATGCAGAACAGATCAAATAAGCCAGTGGTTTTAGATTGTCGTTTATTATTATTATTATTATTTTTTGAAAACACTTCTCCACATAGTCAATATTGTCCGAAAATTTCTTACAGCAACTCAATGGATAATGTTTTGGCACTAGATCAGGGGCGAGCTAACAGGTCGATGGTTTTAACTGTTTTAAGTCTTTTCTCGATTTTTTTCTGAAAGCAAAAATCATTTTAAATCACGAATATCAAAATTAATTACAGTTTCTTGCTCTTAATTCGTTTTGAATTTCAAATAACGTTATAATAGATCTGGTATTTTGTTTTTTTGTAGTATAATATCATAGAAACTTAAAATAGATTCAACGGATTAAATTTTCAAAATAATTAAAGATAATAGTTGTGTGTTAAATTATAGCTAGATGTAATTTACTAAATAAATTTACCAATTAATAATCAAATCAATTTTTAATTATTTTATGGTTTAAAAAAAAGGACTTTATTACATTAAATATGTACACTCCAAACACAGTGCAACGTTTATTGTGTAAAATCTAAAAGCGTTACAGATTTTTATATTTCTTGTTCATTTCGTCCAATCGTGTCATAAAATTTGGAAAAGTAAAGAAAAAAAAAAATGTATGACACGGACACAGGAGAAGAAGGCTAAACACTAAGCAGTATGCTATGCACGTTTTCGATATTCTATCAGTTTTAATAAGAACCATTGTAAACACTACTTCAAATCACAGTAAAAATGGTAAAATATATTTTTTTATATTTAAAACATTTTTGAAGACATGATGGGGAGGAGAATATTTGTTCTTAAATTTTATGCAGGACAACATTATGATTGATCTATTAGAAAAATTGATAAGTGAATTGAACTTTACGATGAAAAACTGTTCAGCTAGTCTCACTCACCCGGCTAATACGATAATTCGGCGTATAATATCGTATATGCCGGTTAGGAGGAGGGGGTCATTGCTTCGCCGATATTCTACCATAGAGTCGACTAACCATATTATATTTTGCTCCCTCAAAATGACATCTATTTCAAACCAAACGACATTAGAATAAATATCTCTTATTACTCTTATCTCGCCCCTCCCCGAGATCCCACGTCACACACTAGATCGATTACCCCGCGCCCCGCTTCCGCCGAAATTAATTTCCAAATTCCCCTTCGGCCGGACACGAGATCCCGTTCTCCATATTGTTATCTCTTCTAACACACTCTTGCAGCATCCCTGTACCCATACTCCTGTTCAAACATAATAAGTCTGCAGCGTTCTAGACGGCGGCGCCGGGAAAGTAAATCGTCGTCGTCGTCGTACCTCCCCCCGACGGGCCTAAAATAAATAAATGAATATGATTAACTCCAAGTCTCGAGTCACGTTCGCACGGGGTTTTTTAAAAGCGTTTTTAATGCGCGCCCCCGCCGACGATATTCGATTTTCGGCAATCTCCTCCCGACCCTCCCCATTTCCGTTGTTTCATCATCGAACACTGGTAACAAAAGGGCCCCCCCCCCAATTGTTTGTTTGTGTGTTGACTTTTTGTGCGCGTTTATCGAATTTTTCCCGAATACCCCATCAAATTAAAATACCATTTTTATACAATACAATTCGTCGTTAGATTGGAAGCGATCAAAAGAAGACTGAACGATAAATAATAATAATAATAATAAATACCGGATAAGAAAAACAAACATCGTTAAAAATAATAATAAGAGCACACGATCGCGTGGGACAAAATAACGTTGAACGGAAAATATAGCTCCGTGGGCTTTTTATTATCATGATTGTCGGTTTTTTATTATTTTTTTTTTTTTTTTGTTATTTCGTTTTTATTGTTGTAACGAAAAAGAAAAAAGAAAAAAAGCGATTAATCTAAAACCATATGCAACTAATAAAGCAACAACAGAAAATAAAAAAAATATAAATAAAAACGATGCAATAAAGTTACACGATGTGCTCGTAAATCATAAAAAGTTTTTCTTTTTCTCATAAGACTTATATCGACATTGATAACGGATTATAATATTATGTTACTACGATTTTATGGGTACGTTTCCTAATTATTATTATTATTATTATTATTATTAATAGGTATTACGTTTTACACATCAACAGGTTTTTTGAACACGACATTTTGCGAGGAAAAATAAGCGTCGCTATTTTTTTTTCCGTTTCTCTTTTTCCCGGACATTATACACGTTTCTAGCCGATTTAATTGTAATTCGAAATAGTAATGTTATCATGAGAAAATAACCGAAGCGTTTAGTATTCGATAATCAGCTATTATGCGAATTTCGAAATAATTGACAAAAAGTAAAAAAACAAAATTAGGTCAAAATTTTATAATCTATATATGTATATGTAATTCACAGTTTGGAAAATATTTTTGCCGTTGTGACAATGATATTTATATATATATATATATTTTTTTTTCTGTGTACAACTTTTCTTATGGAAATCCTTAGTCTGGATTTGCCTCTGGATTGTACTTTAAAGTGGTCATTTTTTGAATTTCTCAATTCAATTCAATTCAATTTTTTTTTTTTTTTTTGAAAAAATTACCCAAAATTTGACAAAAACGACTAGAAAACCATCATTTTTTGATCCGAACTATAAATGAAAATTTACAAACATAGATAGAAAATCATATAGGAAAGCTTTTGGCGCAAGAAAATTTTGAAAATATGAAGAAAAAAAACTTTGGAGATTTTTCTAAAATTTTTTTTTTTTCTCATTTATTACTATTATTAACTTCCCTCGTTCAGAATCGTTTTATTGAAGAAATGATTTATCGTTTCTTTAAAATTCAATACACCCGTCTCAAGGGAATCCCACCCGTCGTGCGAAGAACACCCATCGTGCGAAGTATGTCCATTTTATTATAACCTTTTACATGTTATATCATATTATGTAGTTTGTTAACAAATCGACTTTTAACCTTGGGCCATTAAAACTCGATAAAGTCGTATCGATAGTTGTTATTTTAAATTTACACAATAAATGGAAACATCTTTTATCGTTACACACAGAAAAACGTCAATTCTCACTATAAAACTCTGCCCTTTATTTAATTGACTCTGTTAATTAAAATAATGTTCATATTAATTGAACTCTTTATTATATATAAATTATAATAATTAAAATCGTATTTTTAATCTTTTCGACGAAAATGTAATTAAACTAGTAACAGTAGTATCTAAGCTGATGTAAAAAGAATTATTTTGTTCCCTCAAAAAAAACAACGGTGTTTAATTGTGAATGGTTTTCCCCGCCTAGTTTAAACCTGTAGTTATAACTTCGTTCGGTGTTCGACATTTTTACACGCCATATAATAATACGATTAATATACAGTATGTAAATTAATTGGAAAGTCCAGTAGTTATTACTCCTAGTATAATATTCAGATATTTAAGTTTCTTTTTTTTTTTAACATAATATTGTGTGACTTATAGCCCATCTCTTACTTACCACGGTTAAAAAAAAAAATTAAAGATTAAAAACTGACAAAAAAAAAAAAATTGTTGAATATTTTTTGAAAAATTTTGAAAATAGCCACTTTGCAGAACTATTTATAAGTTATAAGTTACTCGGGGGAAAAAAAAAAACAATTTTAAAATCGGTTGAATTTTGTATGAATGAGAGCATTTTATTTTTCAAAAAACACAATAAACACAATTAATTTCCATACTATATATATATATGTATGTATATAATGGAAACATTTCGAAAATTAAAAAAAAAAAAAACATTAGAAAACGTGTTGTTACAGTTGGTTTTTTTGAAATTGAACGCCTCTCGTTTTCTCTCTCTCGATATTTTCTAAAACGTTTCAGTGTCATATTATATTATCGTGTGTCACACAGCAGCAAGCGCGTCCGAATTCGAACTCGATATGTATATATGATGCATAAATATTTGATTTCGCGGCGAAGATAATAATATTGATTATTATCGACGTGCGTCTTTGGTGTACACACAAGAAAAAAAAGAAAAACTATCTCGGCGCAATATCCCAAAGGACCAGTGCCGCCGCCCGAGTACTTACGGTGTCGGGTTACGCGCGGACGGGAAGGAAGTCGACACTGGGGTACAAGAGGAAAAGTGTCACGCGTGCACGACCAAGTGTGTGTCTGAAATAAAAAAAACACTCGAATCGTACGAGGGAATAGTAGTGAATAATAATTATGTGTGATTTTCGAATAGCCCCGAGAGAAGAACGGCTCGAAGCGAAGCGAATACGTTTCTGCGCAGAATATGTCTCTAACACGAAAATCATCGAACGGGACGTTATAATATTATTAATTATTATGTATTTATACCGAACACGAGACGTATATTTGTTGTGATTCGAACTTAAACGTAAATTTTGTTGTTACGATTGCCGTTTATGTATAGACTTGATGAACAATATTTCGAATAATTATTGTTATTATTATTTATCGTCAAAACAATATCACTCGCGCGCACATTCCGACAGTACATAATAATATTATCGAATTTGTCTCGAGACGATAATAATTGGATTTAAAAAAAAAAAAAAAAAAAACACTTTTCCCGAACACTTGTACTTATAGTGAATGTTATAGAAACTTTTTTGTGTTGTTTTTTTTTTTTTTTAATGAACGACAACCGAACGGCCAAAACGATAGTGTGCGCGCGCAGTACCTCCTACACCCAGGAGAAGTGATCCCTTTACGCGGGGAATAGCAGTCTGGGGAGAAAGTTTTCACCTCAATTTTCACACTTGTACCCTGTGTACACGGGAGAGCCCAAGGGGAAAGGATTCGTTTAACGTACCACTGACGATGAACACCGTTAAAAAGTAAAAAATATAATATATAGGGCCATACTAGCGTACTATACTGTAGTTACGTATGGTGAATGTTGAAGCAATCAAATAGAATACGCGCTAAGAGTGACCATTTTGAGAAATGAAAAAATTATTTTTCTTATTCGGTTGGTACCACTGTTATATACTTTGGTTAAAGAAGGTTTACATTAAATTACTAAGAAATAAATCATACACGTTTTAGACAGCTGCACAACAGAGACTCATTTATTTGAGCTTGTGTTTAAACATAACCTAATTAATGACATAACCTTATTTGTTATCATATGTTATATCATATAATCATTACAACCACTTTAAATTTTCATATTATTATCATATTATTAGATAATATATTATGGATGAAGTTATACTATATTTTACTCCTATACTGAACTGTGTCCAATATCATCCCCACCACCTTTAAATTTCAGGTCACTTGTCACAAATGCTTAAGATATCTCAGATATCTTAGTTTATTAGTGTAACTAATAAGTCACAATTTTAAATTTAAATTGATCTGATTGGCGTATGAGCACAACGCATGCGCATGCGACAATGAGTCATTGTCGGTACATCCATAGCATATGATCTAAGACAATAACATTAATATTTTATAAGTATGATAACAGTTCCTTACCAGTGATCCGGATTGAGCAAGGGATACAACATTTCGATGCGACGGTAATTTGATTCTTTTCAACAGGTCACTCTGAGCGTATTCCATTTCAATGCTTCATTTAGGCATACATAGAGAATAATTATTATTACAGGTAGCTTCACACGGTGATTTACTGGAAGGTGAACGAATTCGAAAAAGCCAGAAAAATAATAAAAATTAACGATTTGAAATAAAAAAAAACGCTAACGGGTGGGTGGGGTTGGGCCGTCACGTTGAATATTTCAACACAAAATATTCTAATTGAATCTCGTGTCATACCTACGCCTGTCCGGCAGCATTTAAATAACAATGAACTTTATGGGCGTACACAGCTCGTCGATGAGACGTTAAAGAATTTAATTTCGATGCGCGTTCAACGTGCATAATACATGCCTTTAATAAATTATAGCCTCGAAGCGAGGGGTCGGGGGGGGGATGAGAAAAGTCGCTTCCGTTTTTCCTACCACTGCGGTCGCGTCTGCATCGACAAACACCGTTGGTCGGAGTAAATCACCGACCGCGCGAAAATTGAAAATACAATAATCGCATTACTACCTAATGCGTTCAACGGCCACTGTGACGGGAGACGAGAGTGTGCCAAAACGAGATGAACAAAAAAAAAAAAAAAAATCGTATAAATATCCCTGGAAATCCGTACGTGATGTCTTTGAAAAACGACTGTGCGTATGATAAAAAGTCACAAACCACACGTGTCGTTTTGTTCACTTCTATCTTGTACTGTTTATTGTTTAAAATAAAATATCAGATAAGGCATTAAAATTTGTTTAGACGAAACAACAATTCGTTTTTTTTTCTCTCTCTTATTATTATCTATAACGAGAATATAACTCTTGGATCACTCCTCTTGAGTCTCTTTCGTTATTAAAATTCCAAGTAAACTCCATAACGAGTCTAAAAAGGTCAAAAAAAATATCAAGAGTCAATTATGTGAACTCGAGATATCAAAATAAATGATTACCAGTAACGAGAGTAAGCTAATTGACATTTTACAGACAAAATGTTATCACTAGTCTAAGACAATAATTATTATTGTTTAGTAATATGCTTAAGACGATGAAAAAAAAAAAAAAACATTAAGTACTAAATTATATTTCATGTTGAAAAAAAAAAATCAATAACACGCAATACCGGCATTGCGTTAAATATTTAAATATAACAAAATTAATAGATAGAAAATTACATGGCCAGCAACAAAATCTTTATTTGTAAGCTACAAGAACACCCGTTTCTAAAATATATAATATTATATACTTTTGAGTATTGATTTGTCAATTCGATATAAAACTGTAACATTGGTGTACCGTATTTAAGTATATTGCATAGAAAAGAAAAAAACAAAATCGAATTTGGAATTGGTTTATCTAAATGATTCAGTTATGATATAATACAGATGACAAAATTATTTATCTGAGACGAATAAACACATTATTCAATAGGTATAATCAAAATAAGTTCAAAAAAAAAAAAATAAATAAATAAATTATTAGCAGTGCCAGACATAATATACCGGAATACGATACAAATCCTAATCACGAAGTGCAGATTCCAAATATGCAAACTCATTTTGCATATATTTGCATATTTGACATTTTTTTGGGCATATAAATGCATGTTTTGCTCATTTCTACATTTAGTAGCATATTCATAATAATTATACGTAAATACTACAATATAATTTTTTTTTTCCAAAATATCACCAATAATATTATCATCAACCACAGTTAATTATCAAGATTATATTAGTGAAGTAACTCTGCAAACAGACGATTTTCATCCATACAAAACTTATAAAGTAAGTCGTAGAAAAAACGAGAATCGTCAATCAATCGTTACCAACTCAAAATACAAACAAGTAAAAGTTTAATTAAGTATTTGATTAATTTTTAATTAGTATTTACCATTATATATATATAATTTTATATTTGATAGTTATTTTTCAAATATTTGTTAAAAAATAGACACATTTAATATACATTTGAACTTTAAAGGAATATAATTGCATATTTTGACATTTTTTAAATGCATATGTTAGTAAAACATCCGAGCTCTAATCAATATTAGTTATCTTATTATGCTCTCAACACTGATTATCGCACGTACCATTTAGGTTGGTGTGTCAGTGTGTGAGAAGTTATGGAAAAAATTAAGTATATTCTCATAAGCGCAATTAGAGGGGGCTAACCCCCCTAAAAAAAAAAAAAACGCATAGCCACCCAGAATTTTTAAAAAATTACATAAAGTTAACGGCCTTTTGGCCGGGGCTAAATCAATCGAATAAACAAATTTTTATAATTTCAGCTAGAGTTCAATAACGGATAATTTTTTTTTTTCGACAGATTTACGCTTGAACTCGACGAAATGAAATGACTGCACGAAATGACGAGACGGCATACGACTATTATCGATAGTCGATAGTATCCACCACTTGACGACGAGGTCGCGTCGTCGTCTCGAGTGTACGATCTCTCGACAAGTGTGCACGTACTACAACGATATAAAATACACGCGCGCATACGAACAGAATAACAGAGATTATTAGGACTTTTATAATAAAATATTATTCAAAAGGCAGTATTTTTTTTTTTTTTCGGAGAACTAAATAACGAACGTCTAAAAATACAACGATTGTACACTAATAATATGTTTAGTAGGTGTACAATACACATTCGACATAACGTTCCTATATTATTAATAAACGGACACGACAAATAATGATAATGGCAACCACGACCGAAGCCACGGAAGGGTGGAAATCTTGAAAACTCTAATATTTCAATGAGACGAAGGTCGGGGTACGATATTCTATAATAACGGCGGCGTACCTATTTTTTTTTTTAATTCTCTGAACGAAGTGAAGAAGAAGCTAGTGTTTTTCACAATGACGTTTATTTTATTTTTTTTTTCTGTGTACAACTTTTTGTATGGAAATACTTGTCCGAAAGTTTCGATCGGTGACTTTTTGAAACCGGATTTGCCTCTGGATGGTAATTCAGAAAGGGGAATTTTTCGAATTTCTCAATTATTCTTTTAAATCAATGATTTTCTATCTATGTTTAAATTTCCATATTAGTTCGGATCAAAAAATGATAGTTTCCGAGTAGTTTTTGTAAAATTTTGGGTAGTTTCTTCCAAAAAAAAAAAAAATTGAAAAATTGAAAAATTGAGAAATTCAAAAAATAGCCTCTCTTACGTAGGTACAATCTAGAGGCGAATCCGGTTTCAAAAAGTTACTGATCGAAACTTTTGAACAAGTATTTCTATACGGAAAAGTTGTACGGGGGGAAAAAAAAAAATAAACATCATTGTTGAAACACTAGCTTCTTCACTTCGTTCAGAATCTAAAAATGCGATTCGACGAACCGTTCGAATTTAATAATCTCCGCGAAACAGTGTCTGCAGACATCGTTGAAAAATCGCTAGTGTATTACACTTCGCTCTCTACTCGGGAACGCAAAAGACGACGACGGTTTTATTCAATAAACGCGTCGAGTACAACACAATGTGGACGTACACACAATGGTGTTCTAGAACGTGATATCCTCTTGTTCCTCTTACCGTTTAGGTGGTGTCCGTTGTTTAATATACTCGTTTGTTTTATACAGTTATGCGTTTCTACTTTGGAAATGTTTTCCGCGCAGTATTATTGATTCTCACGTCTAACAGTATACTGTAGTCGTTGTAAATAATATACGTTTAATAACGTCGTTTTATTGATTTAACATTCACCTCCCCCCATTTGGTATTATCAATTATATTATTATATTTCCTTTTACAGTTTCATTGAATTTATCACTCAAATGTCATAAAATAAAATAACATAATACATACTATGCACGTAATAAAAATCGTTTCGTAATAAAATAAAATACTCAAACACGTTATTTTTTATCAAATACGTCATGATGTGTGCGTGTGCGTGTGTGTGTGTGTGTGTGTGCGCGCGCGCGTGTGTGTGTGTCAATTCGTAGTTAACGTTTAAAGGCCGCCATTAACTAGAGCAGTGGTTCTCAACCTTTTTTGATTTGTGTCACCCTTGACCGAGATATTTCTTCACCACGTCACCCTATTTTTTAAACTAATCACTAGAGCTTGGATATGCATGTTCTAAAAAGTCATAAAATATGTCTTTATGCACCAAACATTTTTAAATATGGTTCAATAAAATGTTTTCTTCTCCCGAAATACCAAAAATCATATATTTTTTTTTTAAATTAATTACCAAAATAACCAGAAAACCACAAATAAGACCTTAACATCGTAAAATATACTCTAAAAACTAAACATTTCTAAAATATGACAAAAATAATTAACAGATTTTGTATAATAAACTATCATACAGAAAAAATATATGCAAATTCATATACGTACTCAGGATTTCGTAACGACAGGAGAAGTGTTGAGGATGAGATTGAGTGAGAAAGGTATTTAAAAAAAATATAATGTAGTCGTTGACGAGTACGGATCCTGTGATAAGGTCTAAATAGATTTTTTTCTTTTCCTCCAGAATCGCGAGTCACCCTTACACTGGGTTTATGTCACCCTAAGGTGACATGTCACCCCGGTTGAGAATCACTGAACTAGAGTATTATAGGTAGTAAAATATCATACGGGGTGCCCCGGTATGATTTGATAAATGCAATTACTTTTATTATTATTTAAAATTATTACTACTATAAAAATACATTATAGCAATAACTGACAATTTTTTTTTTCCTTTAGGATCCAAATTTTTTAATTTTATATTGCAATTTTTTTAAAAAATCCGAAATAGGCATTTTGTAAAAACGATTTTTAGAAAAATATTGGCGCTTAAATCTCTAATTAAAGTTAGTCTGTTCGTTTTCTATGTTTTTACTTTTATTTTTTTTTTTTTAGTTTGCGAATAATTTAATAATTTTGTCAATAGAACTTATTTAACGCAAAATTAAAAAAAAACCGTAGACAATGAACGGATTCACCGTATTAAAGATTAAATTATATTAGAATTATTATTACATCAATTAATAATTACTATTATATTAGAAATTAAAGCATCGAGGTTTTTCTCTAAAATTTATATTTACAAAATAGCTGTTTTTAATTTTTTCTAAAAGTGTAGTAAACAAATTTCAAATTTGAAAATTTGGGTTCTAAATATATTTATGTATGTTGTTATTGTTGTAGAGAGCAATGCTGTACTTAAAATTTTCAAAAAAAAAAAAAAAAGTTAAAAATTATTGATAGAACAAAATATGTTATTGTGCATTTGTCGAATTGTACTGACACACACACTACCCTGCATACTGGTTAAGTAGTTGTAAAAATAATATCCGATAGTTATCGCTTGATTCGTTTATTCGCTATTAATATAAAAAAAAAAAAAAATTATAGTCTCCAATAATAAAACTCGTTTTACATCCAATATTGCAAAATATAGTATTTACTTTATTAATCAACTGGCATCGTTTTAATATTTAATAGTATAAAAAAAAAAAGATAAATCGTAGCCAGTCGGATTCGTAGAAAGAATTAATGTTAGCGTTGAAGTCGAAACTCTCACATTACGTACTTACGTATTATAATATTATATTTGTGTAACTTCAGCAGTGGTGTGGGTAGGAATTTTTAACGAAGAGCAATTTAATATTTAACTGGAATAAACTGCAGGGATTATTGTCCAAGTACAGCAGAGCTTTTAAAAACTTTTTTATTTCTCACATAAAACATTAAAAATCTCATAAAAAATTAGTTTTTATTATCTCTCTTTTTTTTTTTTTTTTTTTTCACATAACGATTACGATTTAAGACGACGTTCGCAGTTTTCAATGAGTATTATAATATTTTCATGACTACTAAATCAACGAATTACTAAATATTACTTATTAGTCGGTCGATTTTGTTTTATATTTTACATAATGACGAATAATCGAATTGAAAAACCCGTTAACAGGTTCACGTATATACATTTTTCTATTTCGGTTTAATGGCATCGTTTTTACATGCACTTACCGAGCAACAGTTTTCTTATCGTTTTCAAAATTATTCTCATTAAAAATTAGATAGTAAAATAATAATAATAATAAAAAAAAAAACAAGAAATTCGGTGCAAAGTAACCACCTCGTAGCTCACTGGTTACGGTATTTAACTATTCACACAAAAATCAATAAAATACAGTTTGACGATAGAGACTAATATGACCGTAGCCGGATTAAGGGGGGGGGGGTCTAGCCGGGGTCGCAGCCCCGGGGCCCACCCAAGTATCAAAGTGGCAAGGGCCCGTACAGTTTTAGACTACGTACACATTTTTCCGTGATGTATTTAATAAAATAGTTTTTGTTGTTCTATAATAATACGATATTACCTTTTTTTTTTTTTTCTTCTTTTATTGACGTGTTAATAAATTTAAAACCTATCACTAAACTTTGTATTATCATGCATTATTATTTATATTAATTCGGCAGTGGTTGACTTTTATTACACTACAAATTAATACTCTTATAGACGTATAAAATATATATATATATATATACATATACATTGATAATCGTTTTTAAGTTAAATTTGTAAATTAGTTAGAAAAATAATTATTTTTTTGCGAGCGAAGCGCGTGGAGGATATTCAAAAAATTTTTTGTCAAAATGGCCCACGTGAAATTTCCGCCCCGGGGCCCGACGAGCACTCGATAATCGGGCCTTGGATGTGACGTAGAAAAAGTAACGTGCGAGAATTATTATTTAAAACGCTTATTTTCAAACATACTTCGATTTTACTCACTCGAAACACTGCGCGACACGAACACTGCAGTGTAGGGATGGGGTATATCTCGTATCATCCCTTCTTTGTGCACGCAACTGTGTACTTCAGCAAGTTCACCACCCCCCCCCCCACAAATCGTTATTATTTTCCGTAAAAAAAAAAAAAAAAAAAAAAAAAAAAAAG
>JAIPRM010006342.1:0-18876 GCA_025469315.1 Stegophylla sp. TES_Ste_2020 | reverse complement strand
TCTTTTTTTTTTTTTTTTTTTTTTTTTAAAAAAATACAAAAATTTTCAAAAACACGACTCGGAAACCTTCATTTTTTGATCCAAAGTATATGAAAATTTAAACATAGATAGAAAATAATATAAGAAAGATTTTGGCGCAAGAAAATTTTGAAAATGCGAAAAAAAGATTTTGGACATTTTTCTAACATTTAGTCTTTATATTATTAACTTTCTTCATTCAGATTCGTTTTATTGAAGAAATGATTTATCGTTTCTTTAAAATTCAATACACCCATAAAGAGAATACCACCCGTCGTGCGAAGAATACCCATCGTGCGAAGTATATCCGGTTTTTTTTTTTAATATTTTAAAATATTTCTCGCGCTAAAATATTTCTCATATTTTTGTTTATCTATATTTAAATTTTCATAAAGTTTGGAATAAAAAAAAAAAGATTGTTTCCGAGTCTTTTTTTGTCAAATTTTGAGTAGTTTTTCCCAAATGTCGGAATAAAAACTTGAGAACTTCGAAAAATGAACAGTACTATCTAGAAGCAAGTGCATTTTTAAAAAGTTGCTTTTCGAGACTTTAGGACAGGTCTTTCCATAAAAAAAGTGTCAACAGAGGAAAAAAATAAAAAAGGTATCTAAATTTTTTTTTCATATTTTCAAATATTTCTTACCCCAAAATATTTTTCATATTATTGTCTATTTATGTTTAAATTTTCATAAAGTTTGTATTAAAAAATTATGGTTTTCGAATATTTCTTGTCAAATTTTGGGTGTAGTTTTTCCTAGAAGAAAATTGAGAAATTCAAATAATGACCTCTCTAAAGTAATATCTAAAGGCGAATTCGGCTTCAAAAAGTTGCTGGTTTTGACTTTTGGACAAGTATTTCCATACGAAAAAGTGTGCACAAAAAAAAAAAAAAAAACAAACACAAAATAAATTAATTAATTGACATCATTGTAATAACAACACTAGCTTCTTCGCTTCGTTTAGAATCTAAAATTTTATACAGTTTCTAATTTTAAACGATTACATAAATATGAAAAATTAAATAGCGATTTTTCTCAGGGCCGTTAGACATTTTTTTTTTTTTTTTACTGTTATTTTAGCCTAAAAATGTGTAACAATTATATTCCAGATAACTAAGTCACGATTATTTCACTACCTAATGTTTTTTAAATAATATATAGGTAACATAATATTTTACAAAATGTACAAACGGAATATTTTTTACACATCAAAATCCGCATTTTAATACAATACATATTTATATTTTCCGTTTTGAGCGAATTGAACCGTATGACTGGTGTTCGGTACGAATCACGCGTTTAAAATTCAATACTTTTCTCGTCCTCGATATAAAGTATTGTAAAAAAACACGAGGGTGGCAATTTTCCGACATGTATCGTTGTAGAAATGTGCCCCGACAGTACATGTACGTGAAGAATATCGAAGAAACTGTGCTAACACATGCGGTGCAGACGATTGGAAACAATGGTAGAAAAAAAAAAAAGAATAATAATAATAATAATAATAATAATAAATATAACCCGAGAGAATGTTCGACACGATCGGAAGCGTATGTGAGACCCTCGAGAGATCGACGCCGCCTCGGTTTTCAAATTTCCATCGGTCGTGTGATTGAAGAATGTTAACAGATCGTTAAGTCGAAATATATGATTTCCCCCGTTTTGCGGTGCCAAAGAAATATTGTGAGTTCTTATTGGTGATCAATAGGGCTCAGAAGTTATTGCCCTAAAAAGATTCAAAAAAATTCATGGCGTTATTGCAGTGAAAAATACTCAAAATTTCACTTAAAAAATTTCTATTAAACTGTTCTTTTTGTCTTATTTTTCAAAAACTTGGAAATAATTTTGTCAATTTTTTTTTTTTATCTATTAAAAATTTCCCTTCTTAAAAAATGATTGTACTGCATGATAAAAGATTTTCAAGTTGTTTTTGTTTTTTTTTTAATATTATAAATTATTAAATAATTTATATATAATAAACTTTTATCAAATATTTATTTTTTCCATATACCTACTTCAACGAATTATAATTAGGTGGGAAGGAAATGGTATATTCGGAGCTTTATTTTTAAAGAAACAATGCACGAGCCAGAAATTTCTGCGCGTCAACACTACAAAGCCCGAAAAAACTTAATTATGTAAATAACACTGAAAAGTATCTAAAATTGCATTGTGTATAAAGAAAATAAACTAAATTGCAATCAAATTCAAAAAAATGCCGAAAATTGCAAAAAGTTGCACTAAAAACTTCTAGATTTCAATTTGTACTTGTATGAAACAAGTTTCAAACTTACTTTAGCAACAAATTCAAGAAATAGAAAAAAGTTGCAAATGCAATAATATCCAAGGCCTAGTGATCAATGTCAAATGGAGGACCCGTAGTCCTCAACAAAAACGCATCAAAAGTGGTCTGAATTATTATTATTATAATAAATTGTTTGAAATTAAAGGCAATAAATACTTTAAAGGAAATTCAAAGATCACGTGCGTCCTGAAGATGGTTAAATTCCCAAGGATCAAAATAAAACTAATTAAAAAGAGAGCGAATTAAGTTGGAGCGTCGTCATTAGGGGTGGCAGAATTATTTTAGTAGAATTAGATTATTCAAAACAATGATCACTTAAAATGTATTCAAAAAATTTTTAGTTATGATTAGGTCAAAACGTAGTGCCTATAAAACAAAATTATTGATTTTAAAATATGAAAAAAATATTAAATATAAAATCAGTAATTCAGTGAAGTTCTTATAATAAAATTTACTTAAACAAATCATTTTTTCTCGATTTTTCAGCGTTTAAATGGATCAAGGTGAATGAATAGCGACGAATAATTTCAAATGCTGTTAGTCATTTTGTAGCTATTTTTCACACTGTTAAATTTGTAATAGTGTTTAAATATAAACCATATTTTTTCTCAAGATATAGTGGATAGGAACTATTTCAAATTACTTTTTTTACACTCATTTAGAGACGCCTTTAATGATTAAATTAGGAAAAAAAGTTTTTTTGGTAACAAGAAATAACTTATTAGTTAGGTAATAGTTATTATACACAATGCAGTGCAATAAATGTCCAATGAGGGCAGTGCTCTCCCGTACCCTAACAAGGTGCTCATATATCTCTCTATTATTATATTATAAAAAAGGTTTTCCGTCCATTTTTTAAAAGACAGATTTTTCCCGTACATTTTTTATTCGTTGCCGTAGCAACGAAAAATCAATTATATTATATACAAGTAAGTTTATATTATTTTCGTCATAATTATCGATTATTATTCGATATAATCAAACTATAGATTGTAAATTTCGGTTCACTTGGTATTACTTTATTATTTACAATATTTACAATTAAATATGTGTTACTTATCTCACTCCTCACTTTCTCTCTCTCTCTCTCTCTCTCTCTCTCTCTCTCTTTATTTCTTTCTCTCTCGAAGAGATAACACATTTATCTTTAAATAAAGCTCTGAATTTAAATATTAAGGTATTAAGAGTATCTTTAGGAGAATGGGAGGGGCGTTAGCAATACAAAAAGTTGCAGTGGATTATGCAATCCTCTCGTGATCATTCTCTAATGTGTATTTTTGAAAAAGATGGCGAACGTTGAACATGTTTTTCAGAAATCATCATAGCTCGAAACATTATACAACGATGTATACGAAAAACAATATTTTGACATTATCGTTAAACAATTTCGTATTGAACACTAACTCGCCGAATTCCGAGTCCTATGAAACGTTTTTGTTTTTCGATTTAGTCAATCAATGCCCAAAATACTATAATAATTAAATTAAATAGACTCTGGATACGGGCCTCAAATCAGAAACAATACTGATCGATACACTAAATTCTTAAAAAAAAATATAACAAAGGATCCGGTTCACTCGAAAATACACTTTCTCGAGGCAGTTCCACAATAATTAATTTACTTTTAATAACCGTAGTAATCATTATTGAGTAAAATTTGTTTGAATTTAATTACAGCAGATAGACGTGCACACTGGATATCTTTTTCTGAGAGATCTGTCTAAGAAGAATACATTGTCCAGCTCAAATTTCGTTTTATTTATTTTTTCCACCTCCGTTTTTCAAAATAAATACACATTCAATAATTACAGTGTCGAGAGGAATAAAAGAGTCCATAACACATCCAGTGTACGCCACTGATTACATCACTGATCATCAATGAGACGTTTTTCGATACCATTCACAAAACTCAGGAAAATCAAATCCGACCACGTTTTCTTCCATTCAGAGCTTGTTTGGTAAACAATAATTTAAAGCAAAGAAAAATCATTTTAATAAACAACGACAATCGCACTATAGCGACGACGACCGATTAAATTAGGACTTTTCGTAATCAACTAAACGATATCGAATACAAATCTAACCCGACGATTAGGACGCCGCCGCCGCCGCAGAGTTTCATCATTAATATACGTACTGGTCACTATAGCTGTGCATTCCGTTAAACAACAAAAGTTATTTCAATCGATTACGACAACTGTCTTAACTCGGAAGAACAATTTCCTTCGACAAAAGTCATTTGTACGCGGATACACACAAGTCAAATGTAATAAATAATGCTCGAATTTCGCGGTGGAATCAAACTATATAACCGAGTTTTGGACAAAAGCAATAAAATAAAAAAAATCTAACCCTTCATAATTATTACCGAAAATAAAATTTATTTCAAGATGAATTCATAAAAGCTTTTATTTATCATAAAAAGGACGAAAAAAACTTATACATTATTATCTACATCGAAAATTAATGCATTTATCCGAATGTCCGTAAGTGCAAAGCGTTTTTGTTTTAAGTATGAAGTTTAAACACGAAGAACACGACATTATTGACATGTAAAAGCACATCTTAACACGACTAGAGTAGTAATAAATATGTTAGATGCCGGTTTTTGTCGTGTAATTACAATGCGCGTTTAACGTATATTAATAATCGCCTGATAAGTCTATACTGTTTTTAAATGTCTGTTCTATCTGTCGTATTGGTGCATCCTGAAAATATCCCATGCGCCAAAATATCCCACGTTCAAAATATCCTACTTTCAAAATATTTCCGTTAGAAAAATCTCATATCCAAATTTTTATGTAAAATTAAAATGATTTCTTTATAAACTGTTAAATAACAAAATTGATTGTCCTGAGCTCTTAAATAAAATTCCACTAAATGTACCACTCCGCACTATCCGTTCTACAAATACATTTTATATACAACCAAAAAAAAAAAAAAACTATAGTCATTATGCTCCCCATGAATAGAAGACTCTTAAATGGTAATTCCATTAAAAACTTTGAGTTTTTTTTTATCCACCAAGCAAGTTACAAAATGTTCTAAGCAATCATTGATAATCATTTACTTATCGTAATTATATATTTTAAAACTTATACCTTAAATATGTCTTAATTTAATATATAATTATTTGAGATTATTATCTAAATTTCTTACTTATATTATCTGTATTTACTATTTACTCTATATAATATCTGTACTCTTTGCCCTATAGGGTGTTATTGTTTATTGTAAATTTTTCTCTTTACAATAGGTAAATTATTATTACCTACATCATGTATAAAATTTAGTGGTCCGTAATTTTTAAATTATTTAAACCAATGATCTATGTCCTAAGAATATAATTTTCAAATAATATATTCTCTATTTTGTAATTTTCGTATAATGTAGAAATACGTTGACGTAGTTTTACATTTTGAGTGGAGCGAATAAATAAATAAATAAATAAATAAAATATAGGCATGTCGAAAAATTGGTCATTTTTAATATAACTATCTTTTATTTTTATTTTATATACTCGTTAACAATTATTGTAAAACAATTTATACTGTTTGTACTGATTTTGAACTCGGGATATTTTGAGGGGGAACCTGTCGTATTGATATCGTGTGACTTCATCGACTAAAAAATTATCAATTTTCAAACTCGCATCGCGCAGCAAAAGCTATTGAAATAACTATTAACACTATCATAAGCGCAACTTGGAAAATATTTTTTGGGGGGCTAATATGTTTATTTGATTGATTTATCCCCCCCCCAAAAAAAAAAAAAGTGTTAACCTTATGTAATTTTCAAAAATTCTGAGGGGCTAATATGTTTATTTGATTAATTTAGCCCCCCAAAAGGTGTTAACCCTATGTCATTTTCAAAAATTCTGGGGGGGCTATGAGTTGTTAAGCTTAGCCCCCTAAAACCCCCTCTAATTGCGCCTATTAATATTATACCGTTAAAAGTGGTGAGACGTTTCTACATTCTAATTAAAATACAGTATTAGTTGCGACTCGTACTATCGCCCATTAATATGATTTTAATTTCTTTCCAACTACTTCATTTCTCTCGACTTTAAATTCTCATAACAATAATAATAATAATGATAATAATAAGCATTGGTATATACCAAATTGTTGTTCAAACACTACTACGCATCGAAACGTTGAATGGGAATAACGTTTGCTATGTGCAAAAAAATAAATAAATGAGACCGAAATCAGTTAGGTAGAACATTAAGTATCATAAGTACTCGAGTTTGCGAAAAATCGATAACATAAAAAACAACTGGGATTCATTAAATTAATCAACATGTGTATGAAATACGTTTTTTTATTTTTTTGTTTTTGACAAATGACATAGGTACGATTATGGAATTCAAAGCGTCAATTCACCGATTTATTATACTTACAGAAATCATGTGTAAATGCGAAATTTAAATTTCAATCATCAATTAATTTTACAATCAAATTACCGTGACAGAAAAATATTTCGATTAAAAAAGAAAAGAAAATCAATATTATTCAATCATATAATATCGTACTAAATTTCTATATTATAAATTGTCTTTAGTATTTAAAATATTAATTCCGAGTATCGTCTGTTAATTATAAAGTTATCAAAATATGAAAACTCGTTTTCTCTTTAATATCTCAAATGGTATAATTATTATAATTATTATTAATATGTACGTTTTTATTATTATTTTTTTCTAATTATTCATTAAGATCAATATTTTATTTTATAATTTATTCGAATGTACAGTTCCAACCCAGCTGACCAAAGTGATTATATAAAATTAGATATTTTTCGTTGATTTTAATTTTTTATTTTTTCCATACGCACTTCGGGTCAGAATTACGATTCGAATAACTAACTATAAACGACTCAGACTCCTTTTTGTTACGATTTCATGAAATTTGCACGTTCCAATATTAAGATTTAATACAAACTTATTTATACGCAAGATTCGAAACTCATAGCGTTTGCATAATTTTTTAACACATGAAAATATAACAAAGCTTTTTACACCAAAAAAAAAATTCAAACCAAAAGTTTTATATAATATTTTTTTTTTTTTTTTACCATTTTTCCAATTATATTTTACTATTTATTGCTAATTTATACACAAATAACAATCAAATGATATATTGAAAAATAATTTTAGACAATTTGCAGATTGATTTGACGTGATCTGACATAATTTGCGAATATCTTAAAATTAAATTAAATACACCTAAACGTTGTTACGAGCATATTATAATATTATCTCGTTCAAATATTTTATTCTATTGATGAATTTTGAATTCTGAAATTCAAAACTCTAAAATCTTTATAGTATTAATAATTAATAAATCATTAATTTTTGTTTTTATGATTACGAATCATATTTCAAACTTTTGCGATAATTTGAATAACACATACATTTAATAACATAATAATAATAATAATAATTTATTTACGCCCCGAAGGCAAATTTTACACAATAATTATAATAATAAATACAATATTATACTAAAATGTATAACAATAGTAATCTTTTTAATTTACATTTATTATCAAAATTTATTTGAAGTTTACGGCGATAATGCTTTTGCGGTTAAACTTAAACAGTTTATTAAACGAAATTTCTTATTACCGTAATAATCAAAAGACTTTGAAAATCTTTACTCATATAAATGGGTTAACCGAGCGCTCAAAACGTTCAAATCCCATCATAAACGTAATGATAGACCGCTCAGTTTTTTTTTTTTTTTTTTTTCATATCTACGTAAAGTTATTTAAATGCGATGTCACTGGATGCCTTCAAATTATAAACGATAATAATATATTATACTATTTATTCGATCCGCATCGAGTAAACCGAAATGATTGTCGGGCACCTAAACTCTGGTATCCTACATACTTATTTATTATTGCGCTTTATTCAGTATAGCTGGACATACTTCGCACGATGGATGGGATTCTCTTGACGGGTGTATTTAATTTTAAGGAAACGATAAATCATTTCTTCAATAAAATGATTCTGAACGAGGGAAGTTAATAATATAAAAAATAAATGAGAAAAAAAATGTTAGAAAATGTACAGTTTTTTTTTCACATTTTCAAAATTTTCTTACGTCGAAATCTTTCTTGTATGATTTTCTATCTATGTTTAAATTTTCATAAAATTCGGATCAAAAAATGATGGTTTCCGAGTCGTTTTTGTCAAATTTTTGGTAGTTTTTTCCCAAAAAAAAATTGAAGAATTAAGAAATTCAAAAAATGACCTCTTTAAAGTACAATATAGAGGCGAATCCGGTTTCAAAAAGTTATTGATCGAAACTTTTGGACAAGTATTTCTATATAAAAAGTTGTACAGAGAAAAAAAAATAAATAAATAAACATCATTGAAAAACTTTTACACCAATCAAGTTTATTATTTAAATGCTCAATTCATCAACAGCCCCTTACTGATAATAATCGCAGCATCCCCTAGTGAAATATATATCCTAGATCAGTGTTTCCCAAAGAGTGTGCCGCGAAAATTTGAATAAATTAAATTGAACTTGATTGAATAATTATTATTACTTACTATAAAAATATATCTTATAAAGAAAAGTAATTATAGAATCTTAATACTTTATTGATTCGTTTCTGTTTTATCAAATACCGTTTGATTCAGGTTTTCTGTGACATTTTTGAAGGACAGAGTGATTATTTTAGTAACCCGATGAAATGTCATGGGAAGAAGATCCTTCCAAGGGTTACACCATTTAGTGAGCTTTATTTACCAGGTCGTATAACTAAAAATCAACAATATTTCATGGGGAAAGCATCCTAAAGTGAAAAATTTATACAATTTAACTAAAATATATATAAATTTATATATTATACAGACGATTGGGTTAATAAGGATAAACTTCTTATTGGCATTCACCACTGGAAGTAAACAATGATTATTGAAAGTGTGCCGTAATTTATTACAACCAATACTTATGTGCTGGCGAGTGTAAAAAGTTTGGGAACAACTGCCCTAGATCCATTCCTATCCCTATGCGTCTCACGTGCATTTATCGTGTGGTTTTTTTTTTCTTTTAATTTTTGAAAATTTTCAAAAATTGCCTCTTCAAAGTACCGTTCAGACAAAATCCTCTACCGAAACACCTTTTATACGCACTAATTCGAGCGCACGGAGAAAGTTTTTCCGTAAAAAAATAAGCATCATCGTGAAACCACTTGCTTCTTGGCTCCTCTCGGAATTCAAACGTAAACACGTGATAAACTCAACATTTTAAATTCGAAAAAATACATGAATTGTATTTAATTTAATACGATTTCAATGGATTCGTGAACGCCTAAACACGAGATTAGTTCGATTGATATTTTGAACCGACTAAATCAGTGTTTCCCAAAGTGGAACCACCCAAGGGGGGCATTGAGATTACATGCTCGATTGAGGGGCATTATAAAAGTCGGCAGTGACTGTTTCAATGTAAATATTTTTCATGAAATTCCAAACTGATTGTGTATGAATTATTAAATATGTGGGTGATATTTAATTTGTCATTACATACATATTTATAAATAGGTGTTATACTTAATAATAAAATACACATTTTATATGATTTATTACTTTTTATCTGGCCGGAATTATCGTATTGAAGCCGATAGCTTTATTTGACTTAAAAAATATATTGACTAAAAAAAAGGTACCTAAATAAAAAAAATAATAATAATTCAAGGGGGGCGGTGAGAGGTTTTAAAAGTTAAAAAGGGTGTTGCGTAAATAAAGTTTGGGAAACACAGGACTAAATAAATGGATGCAGCACGCGGAGAAACGTGTACTTTATAATAATAATTCGATTCTTCTCTTTTTTTGTTAATTTTAAAATAGAAAATCGAATGATTCAAATGAATAATACGAATTATTTTTATTTTTTTTTTTTCCCCCCATTGAAGTAAAAAAATCCGATCAGTATAAAATATATTTTATGCAAAAATCATTGGACGTGAAAATGTTCAATGCGCTGATTCCGAGCTTATCCGCTTGCACATGCAACCGGAATACTAATTTTGACCAAACGTAAATTAAACGACTGCAGCACCGGTGCGCAGACCGAATTAAACTTGAAATTCAAAATTGAATTGACGTAATTCTCTTCCCATGTCCTTTCATACGCGCGCGCACACTCGCACGTACCCGATATGGCAAAAGCATTAAAATGCTAATTGATTTATCTCTTCTACACCGCGCAGGATGAAAGCCCGATTTAATTATGATCTGCGTCGGGGGCAAAGGCGATTAAATATAGCTTAGAATCATTTTCATATGGCGTGTACCCATACGATATAAAATAATAATTATAATAAAAATCAATTAAACTCGATTCGTCTCTGACAAGTACGAATAAAAAAAAAAAAAGTAAATTATTTTGTTGCAAAACATATTATTTTATTTTATACAAAAATTCACTCTTTACCGTCTACAAACAAATATTTTTTTAAAAAAAAATACATTCAAATCCCATTAAATTGTCACGCTCAGTAAACCTTTTAGTCAAAACTTAAAAAAAAAAATAAAAAAAAAAAATCGTATACTTCGCGTTCGTTTAATGTTTACTTAATATATACGGTCGAAAACGAAATCGTATAAACACCAATTATTATTATTATTAAACGAGTAAAAATAATTATAAAATACGAACAACAACACGATTTTACATTGAGAAATTATCGCGGCGGAAAATAGACCTAGAAATAATATAATAATAACGACGTGAAAATATAAATTACATTTGCAATTTAAATATATATAATATATATATATATATAAATATGGAAACCCCGAGATAAATTATTGATGGAGTTCTCGAGTCTGTTAGTTTTTAGATATTAGTTTTGGGAAAAAAAAATATCAGTATAATCAAAGTCGAATTCGTTATTCGGCGAATCGATTCTGCTGTCTACGACGATTCTTATGATATTATATGTCATAATATCAATATATATATATATAAGGAGATATATTCATGAGCAACATTGGTAGTTTTCAGTTCTACGAATATGAACTATTCTACCCGAAGAAATTACGAGACAAAAAAAATATAAAACGGCAATTTTTCAAAGAAACATAAGGCCATATTTCTAACGTTAAATGCGTGTAAAAAAAAAAAAAAAGAGATAAAAATATATATTATTGATTACAGTAAAACGTCAACCGCAGATCGGAAAAAAACGTGGCAAATTTGCTTGTGGAGAAAAATTTTATCGTATTAAAATTCAAAAACATGCTGTAAAAATTTTCAAAAAACGAAATATTTAAAGAGGTGTTTTGGTCAGCTCAAAAGAAAATCTTGAGTGAAATATAGTGAAAGTGAAAATATAAAAGATATAAAAATATAAAAGACAAAAGAAAAACAACGAAAGAACTCTACGCTAATACGTTTTTCGAGCTTTTACAATTATCAAAAATATAAATATGATTTAACTAATATCATGTGTAAAAACTTGTATAAAATTGTACACGCTAGAACAGAAAATTGAATAAAACGAAAAGTAATCGAACAATATTCTAATTTGAAACGATTGTGCAAAATTATTCATGGAGTCAACCCCGAAGAAAAATTGTCCACGAATACAAAAATCACGTGACAAAACTTTTTAATGAAAAAATTTGATTCTTGTGGATTAGGAATTAAAACTTTTATGAGACTTTGATTGAAGAAATCGGTATTTTAGATGAAAACGTCAGTTTCCAACAAATTCTGTCTTTAAACGATTGTGAAAAATTATTTATTGATATGGTTATCAAGAAAATTTGATCACATAAATGTGATTAATTGTTGTAAGTTATAAGAAATGTAACTATGTATAAAAACACAATATTTCTTAGATTAAAATTGTACATGTAATATAAAGTGCAGATTAATAGCTGATATTTAAATATAATATAAAGTGCAGATTAACAGCTGATATTTAAATATAATATAAAGTACAATTACATTATTTTACAATTAATGTTTTAAATTAAAAACAGCAATGTAACATAAACGGACATGATGTAGTCGGTAGAAAAGCACGCGATAAATTTTTCGTTAAAAAAAAAAAAAAAATCTACCGGATAAAGAATTATTGGAAATATATTTACAAAAACCAGAGACATTTTTATTATTTTTAAAAATCCTACGATTGTTCCGAAAACGATTAATTTTTTTTTCAATCTGTGTTACACTATTTTTGTACTATTAATATTGAAAGAAAAATGATTTAACTGTAAATTTTACCGTTTTTTACTCGATTTTCGAATTGTTTTTCCTCACACTAGGGCGAAACTATTGAAAATTTCGAAAATTACATCTTTCAAATACCATGCCGTTCGAATTCCCTACCAAAAACATTTAATATTCTTATTACTAATCCGAACAGTTTTTTGAGTTGAAAAGTGTTTGTCGAAAAACATTAACCACTAGCTTTTTCGTTTCACCCATAATCCAAAAAAAAAAGCCGGACATACTTCGCACAATTGGTGTTCTTCGTACGACGGGTGGGATTCCCTTGACGAGTGTATTGAATTTTAAAGAAACGATAAATCATTTTTTCAATAAAACGATTCTGAACGAAAGAAGTTAATAATAAAAAAAATAAATGAGAAAAAAAATGTTAAAAAAATTTCCAATATTTTTTTTCACATTTTCAAAATTTTCTTGCGCCAAAACCTTTCTTATATTATTTTCTACCTATATTTAAATTTCCATATAGTTCGGATCAAAAAATGATGGTTTTCAAGTCATTTTTGTCAAATTTCGGGTAATTTTTTCCAAAAAAAAAAAAAATTGAAGAATTGAGAAATTCAAAAAATGACCTCTCTAAAGTACCATATTGAGGCAAATCCGGTTTCAAAAAGTTACTGATCGAAACTTTTGGACAAGTATTTCCATACGAAAAGTTGTACACAGAAAAAAAAAATAAACATCATTGTAAAAACTTACTTCACTTCGTTCGGAATCTAAAATATGATTGTCTATTACGCGAGACTATGTTTTCTATACGTTTATAATTATAAAAGCACTGCATCAAAAACCGTCTCTATTGCAACAAAGTTATACAGATCGTACAAGTATAACAGTGGCTTCATTTCTACACAATTATTATTGAAATCGAGTTTATGGTTTTCAAAACGATAATATCGATACGGATCAATGATGTATCGAATCGCGTAGTCTAGTTAATGTCTCCTCCCCAATTTATCATCGATGGAGTTCGGTCGCGCCTGCTGACGAGTCACTTCGAATACGGTTTTACGAAATTATATTTTTTATTATGTTTGAAAATTTCGACGTACCCATCAACAGTATCGCGTGTATTATGTATGTTGCATACGTCACGATAATATTTACATGAGGTTACACTTCATATTGGTCGTCGTCAATCAATAACGCGAGTTCGATGGAAACTTCGTATTGGGGGAAGATTTTTTTTTTTCCCCCAACAACTACAGTACGAAGAAAAAGGATTTGTTCGCTGACAGACGAAATAAATTACCGTTTTATGTAAATTTCAACGCTATGACGTGGCCATATACATTTATCATTTTAATACTTTTTAAAGGATCGAAACAAAAGGTGAAATATAGTTCCCGGCGCCCTGATATTTTTTGAAACAAGTATTATTATAACGTCGTGTAAGTCAGTAGTTACGTTTTGACAAAGAATTTAATTACGTTTTTACTTTTTTTTTTTTTTTCTTCGAATACCTACAAGACAAAAAAAAAGTAAGTAAAATTGTTATATTAAAATATAATATAAAAGTTCGTAATATGTAATAAAACATTTTTCTTTGACGCTAATTCTTTTTCGCTTTTTTTTTTTTTTTTTTTTAATTCAAACAACAACATTATACGCTGAAAACTGCAATATCGCCGTAAAACTGCTTTTAAAAGATTCATTACGCGATCATTATTGATCATACTCGGCAATATTGTTCACAAAGTTATTTTTTTTTGTTATTTTTTTTTTTTTTTTTACAACGATGTTTTTATACAGTTTTTATAAACCTTCGTAACGATATACTATTATTTAACGTAAATCAGTTTCGTTACAAAAACAGTAACCATTTCTTCGGAGTAAGTCGAACGAGAAAATAATATTATATTATTATATATTTGACAACGCACAGTGCAGGTAGTCGTTATCGTCTAGTCCGGTGTTTCCCAAACTTTTTTTACGCAACGCCCCTTTTAATTTTTAAAATCTCTCACCACCCCCCTTGAATTATTATTATTTTTGTAATTAGTTACCTTTTTTTTTGTCCATATATTTTTAAAGTCAAATAAAGCTTCAATACGATAATTGCGGTTGGATAAAAAGTAATAAATCATATAAAATGTGTATTTATTATTAAGTATGACATCTATTTATGAGAATGTTATGAGTCATAACATTCTCATTTTTATAATTTAATTAATATAATATATTTATATATATATATTAATATATTTATAATTAAATATTACCCACATATTTAATAATTCGTACATTACGATTATGTGTGACTGCAGAATGAAAAATATTCACATTGAAACAGTCACTGTCGACTTTTATAATGCCTCTCAATCGAACTTGTAACCTCAATGCCCCCCAAGGGGGGTGATATCGTCCATTTTGGGAAACACTGGTCTAGTCTATGTTACATAATATTTTATTCATAATAACTCATCGTACGAAAAACACGTGTATCGACGACAATTGCAGTAATATTCTATTGGGTAAAATTATTAGAGTAAATCACTGTCGTTATGTTTTCAAACACAATCGTCGGAAATAATAATGCCGCGAGCGAGCGTAGCGAAATTATTATCATGCGCGCGGTGTCGTGTAATGTGCGCGCGCGTTATTTTCCTAGTAAGTACTTCATTTTATGAATTGGTTTCGTTGTCACATTTCTTTTCATATATATATATATATATATATATATATATATTTTGTTTTTTATTTCACGCTGTTCCTCCGGGGGGTGGGGGGGAGTTTCGCTTCTCTCCGCCACCGCCGCCATTCGTGTTTTTATCTCTTTTTCTCTTTTTTTTTTTTTTTTTCCTAACGAAAACTCTATCCGGGATAATAAAACGGTCCCCAGGCGAATGGTGCACATTCATTCTTGTCATTCCGTTGAATTATACGTTTCACCCCGCAAATAATAATTAAGATACGAAAAAAAAAAAAAAAAAAAACTGTTTAAAAAAATCCGCACATGTTTCACTTTAGACCAATGTAAATAACGATTCGTTTAATTCTCCGGTTATCCACTGATGCGCGCGCACAATTTTACTCGTGTGGTACACGCGAAACGATTAAGACACCTGAGTGCGAAATAAATCGTTTGTATACACTTTGTACGTCTCCGTGGAAAACAATGAGTGTAGTGTATTACACGCTACGTATACCGTACTCGCCATATTTCACTAGAGTAAACGTTTTCGCCACCTCTGCGCGTCCACGTGGCGGTGACGTCGAGGTAAAAGTGACCTAAAGAGTGCGATCTGCGACTCCCAATCGGTGTGTCCTGTGTAACGAGATAAATTATTCATCTCGACATAGAAATTTATCATCACTCGTCTGATCCAGATCGATTGAAATAACACAGTTCGTAGTACCAAATCAGAGATAAGTAAATAATAATCGTGTTTTCTATAATAAATTATTATTAGATAAACGAATAACAAATGCAATTGTTTTTTTGTTTGATGTAATTAAAAAAGCAATAAAGTCAAATATCTATCACGTATACCCATAAGCGCAAATAGGATGAAAAATTTGGGGGAGGGCTAATATTTTTTTAATCATTTTGATAAGTATAGTACTAGAAAATATTTTCTGAAGTATATATTATGTATGATGTATCCATTTTACCTACGCTTATTTATCGTACATCTATATAATGAAAATGTATTTAAGGATCAAGGATTGTATCAAAAAAACATTGAAATATAATTTGTATTTCAACATAGGTTAATAAAACATAGGAAAATATTGTGTTTATTAGTAATTTTACAATTAATAATTGATTCATATAGTATTATCACTCAATATCATAAAGTAATATTTATTGTTACACCATAAATATTTTTATACATACCTATTCAAATATCATACATTTTGGGGGGGCTAAAAATACTTTTGGGGGTGCTAATCCCCCCTAGCCCCAAATCTATTTGCGCTAATGCGTATACCTAAGTATTTTTCCTAACGGCGTTTTTGTTGTTTAATGCAGTGCTAGTATAGTATTGGTTTTTCAAACGATAAATCGGTGTGCAATAAAAATAAAAAGTTATCTTTTTAATTATCTATATAAATTGTAGTTATCTTTATCTAGATAATTGTTTGGTTGTCTTTGCTCAACACTGCTTCGAACCGAAAGAAACACTAGGATAGCATTTATAAAACGAAAATTCATGTGCGCAACTTTAAAGACTTTGTGATAAATTTCAATGTACACTATGAACCGTTTAATATTTTTTATGTATTTATTTGAAGTTTATACTTATAATATGTTACAAACATAACGAATTCGTTAACATAGGGTTTCCTGTGTAATTTCAAATAATTAAACGAATTAATTTTCAGGTGTTTTCGAGTACGATATTTTATTGAACCTACTGTGCCCCCTAGTAATCGAACGACCACGCCGAAACACGATTACCGCAATTTTTTTAAAAAAAATAAATAAATAAATAAAAAATACAACTGGCGAACCTCGCCAATCTCGTTTCAAAACTCTGTGAAGTGTACGATATTGAATTTGACTGACATATAATCCACGGCATGCGCGTGTACGCGTAGGTGCACAAACATACCCTTCTACCTCGGTGATCTAATCTCGGCCGTCATCTGAAATAATTTTCAACATTTTAAATCCCAAAGTGTAAAGATGATGTTGAATTATTCACGAGTTGAATCAATCTTGTTGCGGCGGTGGCTGCGGCGGGCGGGGACCGCGGGCTCGTCCGGGTATAATATAATATCAAGAGCGGCGGAGCACAGACCCGGTGATATCAATTAATATAAAACTGGCCGAGTAAAGAGGAAATAGGTTTGGCTCGCTAACGAGCAGAGTGCTGTGTGTAGTGCGGTGCGGTAGTAGTCGCGGCCATTAGAAATTCAAATTTTTACTTTAACCCCGTACCATCATCATCATCATCATCATCATCGTCATCGTCATCATCGTCATCGCCTCCGCCGCCATTGTTGCTATGAACACATTACCCAAGACCGAATAAATTACTCGCGAAACGCGCGTAGGGGTGGGGTGGGGGGAGACCGCTTGTTACGCGCTTAGAGGTGCGCAAGTTATGAATGGTACCGACAACTTCCACGCCTGCCGCCGCCACCGCGCCGTCCGCACTTACCGCCGCCACAAGTCACCACTACCGTACACACGCGCATTACACGCGAGAGAGACAAGTTTGTATTGTCTTGTAGAAACTATTCAAATTCGAACAAGAGCTGAGCCCGATGGGACCGCAAACACGTCGGTGATGATAATAGACTTTCCTCGACGTTCGACCGCACACCGCCGAACCCCGAGCATTGTATATTATTACATCTTCAACCAGCGCACAATAGTCCGTTGATTAAAAATGGCACTATATATATATATGTGTGTGTGTGTGTGTGTGTGTGTGTGTGTGTATACATACGTGTATCAACAATATACCGTGTATTTTCTATTCTCGGATAGTAAAGGTCTCGGAACTCATTGGTTTTGTGAAAGCTCTTCACGCGGTACATACCTGATATTTTGTACAGTATAAATGTTTTACAAAATGTACACTCGATAAATTCCACACGTGAAACAATGTACTTTAATATATTCGCAATAATAAAATATAATAAACCCGATTTGATTGCCAGTGGCGTTCTCAGAATACTTCAATGGCGGGGGATGAAAATTTTTTTTAGAAAATAAGTAAAAGTGGTTTCACCTCACAATTCTAATATTATAATATTGAATATAATGACGAATCCAAATTAAACTATCGATTTTTCTGAATTCTTATCAGTTGAATCAAGTACCTATATATTCAAGATCAATAGACACGATGGATTTCCAAAATTTTCAAATGCTGTACTTAACTCGAAATCGATTAAATATTTTTGAAATTTTGAAGGTAGATTTTTGTGACCATTTTTATGGTTGGTGAAGGTTTTAAGTTTCTTGCTGCATTATAGGTTTGAAGTTATGTTAAAAAGCAATTTTCAATTTTACGAAAATTTCGGTAATTGCATATTTTGCCGATTTTTCAACAGTTTTTCAACGATTTTGGAAAAAGTATTGAGAAGTTTTAAAAACCACTTCTATAAAGTACTATTTGAGTATGATTTCAAATCTATTTACTGACCGAAATTTTTGGACAAGTATTTCTGTACGAAAAAGTGTTGTAAACATTTATATTAACATATACATTTTATTTTCTTTTTCTCTAACTGTAAGTTAGAGAAAAAGAAAATAAAAAATAAACATCATTGTAAAATTATAAGCTTTTTCACTTTGCTCAGAATCTAAAAATTCATCTTGGAAGGGGATCTA
>JAIPRM010006341.1:0-18877 GCA_025469315.1 Stegophylla sp. TES_Ste_2020 | reverse complement strand
TTTTCTCATTTATTTTTTATATTATTAACTTTCTTCGTTCAGAATCGTTTTATTGAAGAAATGATTTATCGTTTCTTTAAAATTCAATACACCCGTCAAGAGAATCCCACCCGATGTGCGAAGAACATCCCGACGAGCGAAGTATGTCCGCTTAAAATAAAGTAAAGTACAGTAAAATGAAGAAGCTAGTGTTTTTACAATGATGTTTATTTTTCTCTCTCTCTCTTTATGGATACACTTTTTCGTATAGAAATACTTGTCCTAAATTATCAATTTTTCAAAATTTACAGGAAAATAACTTGAATAAAATTTTGCATTTAAAAAAGGAGATTACCATTTGAAAAAAAAATGTATATTACCATAGGCCATCCTTAAGGTGACATGAAACAAACGAGTTATAGAAAACATAATTTTTATAATAACTCGAACATTAAAAAAAATCCAAATTTTTATATTTTTACGGCCAAAAAAAAGTAGTTGAGTATACTTAATGAATCACCCTGAAAGTATTTATTGAGGTTAGGTTAGTTTTAAAAAATTATGATTTGAGTAGTTTAACTCGGTTTTTATTAGTTTTATTTGTTTAAATTCAATTTAGGCTCATTACTCGAAAAAATCATGTTTATTGCATTCTTTTAGAGCTGCATACTTGTCTTTTTTTTTTTTAAACGCATAAATCGTTTCCGTATTATATTTTTACTTTGTTTTCAGTGCATTTAGTTTCAAATCCTAATCGCAGTCAAACTGTAACAAATAATTTTCGTGTAGCGCTTAAAATTTTACAGAATATAATAGTAATTATTACAGTACTTACATAATAGCTTTTATAACTTTAAATAGAATTTACGTGAATACCACATACGTGAGTACAGCAATGAAAATAATTATTAACATTATAATAAACCGATTCTGTGTAAAAATTAATAATTCCGTTTTTAGATTAGGCCGAAAGTGATTTGTTACCGATGAATTACAATGTATTAATATATATTTGACCTTAGAGATAAGAGTGTAATTAACCTTGATTATACAGGGTGATTTAAATTTTATATTAAGACTGTTTTATCACGTTAGTGTTTTAAAATAGTGCAAGATATAGAATATTAAAGTTTTTTTTTTGGTATTTGTCGTCGATTCAAAGATTTTAGAAGTGTATTAAAAACGTTTATTAGAGCGAAGCGTGCTGTGTTCGTGTATACTATAATAAAAATTATATGCCAAAAAGCGCATACATGCGATCTTAATGAAGTATTTATAAAAACTTTATATCACTCTAAAACATAAAATTTTGTATGTATAATGTTTTTCAAACACTAAAATGTATTTAAAAAATATATTCGCGTTATAGGTTCCAATTCAATTTTCAAAAATTGTTCTCCAAATGTATCCTTTTAAGGTTTTAAAAAGAAAATTAAAATTTATAAATCATTTTCTATGTCCCTTAATGTAACCACTTTTCATTTTATTCATTTTTCACTGTCATGAATATTTATATGATGAATTTGCATAAATTTTAGATCACCCCATATTTCATATTATATTATACGTATTTATTTTAATGACTGCTCTCACCTGTAACTATTTATTGTATTAATTGTTTTAAGGAATTAATAACCGTAAACTATTGAAAAAAAAATACATGCTCATTATAGGTGCTATGTGTTCGTACCTAAGGACGAATAATGTTAATGTTTATTTCGTGTAGGTATATCGTAAGAGCGATTATTAGTATTCACGGTTGTAGTCAGCCAATCTAATCGAGATCTCCACTTCATTCCATCCTCCCCCCAACACTTTTTTCATTTAATTACAATTTATTTTCGAATTAATTGGTCCTTAAGTTATTTATTTGCTATATACGGGCTGGAGCCCATTTAATTATACAATACAGTTAATTAGTGATAATCATATGATATTAACATATATAAATACCTATAAGAATAAATTATAATCAGATCATTCAGATCTAATAATAATAACACCAAGTCCAATCCGGCGGCAAAATAGACAGTTGCCTAGGGTGGCAATTATTTTGTTATCATTATTATTATTATTATTTTTTTTTTGATGGTAGAAGGGCGAAATCTTCATGTAACAAATGTGGGTGGTGGAGAATGGGTTACACAAATAATCGTTATATTTTAGGAAACCCTGGCCGATCGATTTTCATAAGCTAATTACTTAGTAAGTAATTGGTGAATATATATTTTTTTTTATTGAAATAATTTATTTAGTTTAGACCAATATATAGTCGGCAATCTCACGGCTGCCGCTCGGCCGGCGATACACTTTTGGCAAGTGGCTGTTGGACGCCCGAGGTATTGCCAGAATGCACCGTACAACATGGTTTACGTAAGTCCTATAAATGATCGTCACACCCCCTAAAACAACTTTCGTTACCGTTGTTCATCGGCTTTTCTTTTTCAACGGAAATACCCAATTGTTAATATAATATTATAATTTGATTCAGGAATGCATAAAAATGCAAACAAACTAATTACGTTTTGCATTATCATTGCACACGAGTTTCAAAAGAAACATTTTTCTTCGTTTAATATAATAATATGATAGGGACATAATAATTACATAATAATGGGGATTATATATATATATATATATATATATATAATATAGCATTTTGAAAATATTAGAAATTTCTCGTTCTTTGTAAATTTTTATGTAATAACATTTTTAATTTTTAAATATTAAGCCTTAAAATTTTAATACAATTTCACTCACATATATGTCTAATTAATCTGAAAAAATTTCAAAATTGTGAGTCGACTTTTTTCTATAACCGTTTGAACTTAGAATTTCTACCTGAAATTACACACTTCAACGTACATAAAAGAAAATTAATTCAATCAATCTTTTTCGAACTCGATACATAGTTGGAGAATTTCATTGCAAGTATTTCGAAGCAATAAAACTTCTTGCGGACGAATAATTAAACATTTTACAAGGGTTTGATTGAAAAAAATCGAAGAAAGTACGGACAAATATTATGATATATTTCTAGTTTACAAACACTCGAGAAAGTTGATAATGTTTTTGCGCCATGTTATGGATTTTTCGACGCTAAGTACGTTGGTGTGAACCAGTTTTGAAAAATTGAAATTGAAAAATCAGCAGGCATCAATAGTTTTATAATTATTCGGACTTTGATAATTCAGTATTTTCGGGTATTATACCAAATACTTTCTATTTCAATTGTCTTCAACGCTGTTTTTGTTTTCTTGTATTACTTTATTTTTTATATACCTATGTATAAAAAAATGTCTTTATTTTATTTATATTATTATGCTGAAATAAATCAATAAAATAAAATAGTTTGTATCATTTTAATTTCGACTTTTTTTTACTTACACTTTAAAGCGGTTAATGAATGTCGCTTTTAATATTTTATTTTAGAGTCATGTTCGCTTACAGTGAATCGGGCCGCCCGATGGTCAAGTTAACCGATTTACCTTCGTCCATAGACCACAGTTAAATCTCCTGCTGTGTTTTTAACTGACACGTGTCTTTAAAGAAATTAGTTTTTTTCCAACTACCATAAAAAATAAAAAAACTTGTATGTATATATTATACCAACAAAAGAAATTATTACAATATAAGAGCATTTTTTTTCTCCACATATTATTCTTCATTCTAGTTCAAATATAGAATAAATATTAATAAACGTCTTGGCACGTGTTCTTCAGTGTTTGGAAAACATATGTTGGAATAAAACAATAATTTTCAGACCACAAATATTTTCGTAGGTATTTAATACAATAGTTCGGTACAGAAAACTTTCTGAGCTAAATTTATTTATTCTTAATATTTTTATAACAACGGATATCGTTTTAAAACACTAAAAATTATATTGCTGTTACCAGTGTTACCTGTAAGCTATACAGGTATACGTGCTATGGTACACTAGCTTCTTCACTTCGTTCAGAATCTAAAATATTATGTGGAAAACAATTTGATTCTTTTATGTCTTCAGTGTCCATTTACATGTGAGAAATTTTTTCAAAAACGATAGACCACAAATGTTGGCAACAAAACAAGGTTCTAAAAATCTTGGGCAAGTATAAAAAAATTGCAATGGGACACGAACAAATTTTGAATTTTCGAAAAAAAAAAACGTGCAAATATTGTTACATAACCGAATGTTAGAATACTAAGTATTAGAAATCACGTGTAGAATATCCAGTTGAGAAATAAATTGTATTGATTTATTTTATTCTCGCTACAATTTACACGTATTCAAATTTGATACAGTTGATAATAATATTTAAATTGACCGTTTACTTGTTTTCAAACATTAATTTATAGCACAGGGAGTTTTGCGATAATAAAATAAATGTTCGTTTTTTTTTAATTTACTCTTTTGATTATACATATTATTTTGGCACAGTAGATCTCCTGATACTGACAGGTGTACTGACATCTTCTTCGCTTTATTTGTTTGGCATGAGCTGGATGATGGAGATGACAAGTTATTAATAAGAGTGTTATTGAAATTCATTGAATAATCTTATTAAGGTGTAGAATAGAGTTTTTTTTTTTTTTTTCATGGCGCTGTTGACTAATATTTTAGATTGGATCGCAAAAAGATTCTTCCATTTTCCTAAATCAGATCCGTGAACGCACAGACCTAGTTAGTTTTCCATTTAATTAACATGGGGAAAACGACGGTTTTATACTTAAACATAGGTTATAGGCAGAATTTTTTTTTAATTTTTTTTTATTCCGCTTAAAGCATTTTGTAGAGAATTAAATTTCTTACAAAAGAGGTTATTTGTACCAAAGACATGAGTTTATTATTTTCAAAGATTTTATTCCTTCGATTTTTATGAAGCGAGTATTTGAAAATAATGAATTCAAGGATTTAGAACTAAGGACCTTCTTTGCGGGAATTTAACTCTTTATAGAATGAATTTATCAGAAAAAAAAAAAAAATAACAATAAATTCTGCCAATAATCCATATTTAAGTAAAAACGTCGTTTACCCAGTGTCAGTTAAATGGAAAACAAATTGTGCCAATAAATTTTATTATTATTACAAAAATAATGTATTTTTTACATAGCCAGTTTTATATCCCTCGAGAACAGGAAAAAAAATCACTAAAAAAAACTATTAGAAAAAAATAAAATACAAAAAAATAAATAAATAAAAAATGTTGATATTAAGTATTTTCTTTCATCTAAATATTTTTCATATTATTTTCTATCTATATTTATATTTTCTAAAAAAGAATCTTTTAAAAACGTTTTGCTCGAATTTTCGGTGGTTATACCCAAATTTTGAAAAACTATTGAAAATGTCGAAAAATTACCTCTTTACAGAACCGTCTGGAGCCAATTTCTGATTCGAACAGTTGAAAAAGTATCATTGTAAAAACATCAGCTTCTTTTTTCCATTCAGAATCCAATAAAATGTTTAATAAGGAAATAAAAATTGTTGTAATAACAATATTAGGCTGTAATTACGAAAAGTAGTTTATTTATCCAATAACGATAATAAGTTAATAATGAATATCAACTTTACATCATAAATATTATTATAGTCATTAAAATGTATTTATATTTTCTAATTTAGTCAATCCAAAAATTCATATAAATCTAGAGGCAAAGATCTAGAATTAAAGAAACGAGAGTAATTGACAACAATATTTTTAACTTGTTCCGTATGATGCTTAAAACTTAAAACGACACTAAATTAACTGAAATATTTACACAAAATGTGTATTTATTTTAATAATTTAAAACATTTTAGTGAACATTTGTGCACATTTTATTGCATAATTAAACCTTTTTCGCACAGTTAATAATTATGAAGTCTTTAGTTTAAATAGTTTTATTTAGTTTTGGGTTGGGTTTATAATAGTTTATTTTAACTGTTTATAAATGATTCATTTTGCAGCTTAGTATTTATTTATAGTTTAGTGATTGTTAACATATTTTGCATACCATCATGTGTCCATAGACACATAGAAATGACACCCTTAAAAAGTTTACACAATAATAAAATCGGAATTTGTGGAGGTATATATATATATATATATAATATAATAAGCAGATTTCAATATTCTCAGAAAAATGTATTATTATTATTTTATTTTTTTGAAACTGTTTTTTATTAAATTTCAGAGTTATGCGTGATTCAATAAATATTTAAGCTATTTTGAAATTTGTATATATTTATTATATTTGAATAGTTTATTAATAATTTGAAATACGTATTTGTTGAAACCAGTATTATTATAATTTACACATACACATAATAAAAATCATTAATATTATTTGAAGTATAATTCACTTATAATAACGAAATTAAATTTTTACAAAAGAATCATTTTGTATTATACATTTTTAAAAGAATTACGTTACAATAAATTAAATTTTACTATATACATTTACGTAATGAATACAAATGAAGTTCACGTTTTGAAAATTAATTTTTACCACTCAAATACTAAATAAATGTAGTGATCTTTAGAACACCATAGAAATGTACTTGTAAAAAAAATAAATCAAAGGTTTTAAACGCAATGAAGTGATACGGTCTAACATCAAACGGTGCTCGTTATTGCTTATAATATTGTTTCAAAAACCAAAAATGTATACGCGTCGAGTGTCGTCGTACAATATTGTACTTGGCAATAATTGCTCAAACCTTTGTAAATAAAATCGTCGAGTAATCGAATAAAATTGTATTATTATTTATTTATACGTATAATATTATTATATTACCTCCAACTGCAGCAGCAACAACAGCAACTTGGGGTGGGCGGAGGGTGTAATCTCTTTGAATAATATGCGCTTCGTTGTCTCATCGCGTTTCGTGATGTGTCCAGGGCCGGCACAAAGAAATATTAGGGGAGGGGTGTAACTGTAAAAATGCCGGACATACTTCACACGATGGATGGGATTCTCTTGCCGGGTGTATTGAATTTTAAAGGAACGATAAATTGTTTCTTCAATTAAACGATTCTGAACGAAGAAAGTTAATAATATAAAAAATAAAAGAGAAAAAAAACGTTAGAAAAATGTCCAAAATTTTTTTTTTACATTTTCAAAATTTTCTTGCGCCAAAATCTTTCTCATATTATTTTTTATCTATATTTAAATTTTCATATAGTTCGGATCAAAAAATGATGGTTTCCGAATCGTTTTTGTCAAATTTTGGGTAGGTAGTTTTTTTCAAAAAAAAAAAAAAAAACATTGAAGAATTGAAAAATTCAAAAAATGACCTCTCTAAAGTACAATCTAGAGGCAAATCCGGTTTCAAAAAATTATTGTTCGAAACTTTTGGACAAGTATTTCCATACGAAAAGTTGTACACAGAAAAAAAACATCATTGTAAAAACACTAGCTTCTTCACTTCGTTCAGAATCTAAAATGCCGACTACAAATACTGTTTCAAAACATATAAATAAGCAAAATATAAAAAAATAAAGGTCTTTTTACCCAATTTTTCCGACTACCATTCCACATAATTTCCAATTTTCCTTAAAAAAAAAAAAAAAATGGTTAGGTATCAATTCTTTTTTCCATCATTTACCTAATATTTATTAATATTTGCCGACTGTAACCAAAATGTCAAAATTGCCGACTGTAATTTCATAAATAATTTAAGTAGAGGGGTGCTAAACCCCTCCACACTCCCCTTCCCCTAAATCCGGCCCTGGATGTATCGTACCGACGAGTATTGACCGTACGCTGTGCAGTTCATTACATGAATATAACAACCACAACGGCAGAATATTATTATTGTCTTTTGCTTCGAGAAAAACATTATAAATTGTTATGTTTAATACGGTTATTCCCCCCCTCCCCACTACAACATTATGTTCGGGTACATATTTTTTTCTCTTCGTTGCAGCCATCAGCTACTATAATGTAGTATTTGGTGGACGCATCGTTACATAACGCCTTCGCATGCATATACGACGACGACGACCGAATGGTATTAAATAATATTATAATAATAATAATGATAATAACGCGTATTATAAGCCGAGAAGAAAGAGTTGTGGAAAAAATTGAAAAAAAAAAAAAAAACATTATAATATCATGCACGTATGTGTTATATTATTATTATTATTATTATTATGTATATATTATATTCATTTGTGGTCACCAAATGTACGCCGTACTGTCCCGTTTAATTGACATGTTGCGCGGTAGAGGAGGTATTATTAATTATTATAATATACTGCAACGTATAAGAGAAGTAGAAAAAAAAAAAAAAAAACGTATAGGGGACGACGACCATCGATGGCGTACACATGTTTATATACTCGCGTATGGTAGCACTTGGCTTTATTCATTTTTTTTTTTTTTCAAATTTTTTTTCCTTCGTCGTCGTCATTGTCGTCGAGCGTCTTCTCTGTCATAATAATAATAATATAATAATTATAATCATAATATTCAACAACTATTATTAACCGATTGAAAGACGCGGAGTGAGCGAACAGAAAAAAAAAAAAAAAAACAAACACGACGACGTCTAAAACGCGCGAGCTAAACACTCGGTAATGGCGCGACAGGGATCCAGTGGCGTTGTATACGTGGTAGCGGGGGAGGGGGGGAGGTGAAAATCACGTGTGCCGCCGACTCGGTGATTAAATACGAACGAGGAATATAAGAATAGTAATAGTAATAATAATAATAATAAGAAGAAGAAAAAAAAAAAAACGTTTCGTCCCTTCGAACCTATACGTATGCGCTCAAGCCGTCCGGCAGGAGTTCATACAGGATTCAGTCTTGCACATGACGCGAACTCGTAAAGGACAACAAACAAGGATTATAAGAGGATATCAGCAGTACACAATAATAACAAAAATTACATATATTAACTTAAGTGAAAAGAAAACGTTTTTCGAATATTTTTTGTTTTCATATTTTCTCCGGTAGTTCTCCTTTCTCTTATTTTTTTTGGTTTTTTTTGTATTTTGCTCGGCGGTGGTTTTCCACAAAATATGAAAATCGAAAACGATTCGGACCCGTACACGTGGTTGTTCACCGAATGCTTGGGGCAGGAGCCGCAGGACTGGATGAAGGACGTGGGTTTGGACTGGTTCGACGAAGAGCTGTTGGGCCGGGCCGAATCGCCGTCGGACCATTTGCTGCCCGCCGTCAACAGTGAACACCATCATCACCATTTACGCGTGCCACAACAATACAATCACCACCGTCATCATCATCATCATCCCCACCACGATTATCCGTCGTACACCATCGAGTCATCGGCGTGGTTGATACAGCAAAACTTACGACCGCGGCGGTCGTCCGATTCATCCGAAGACGATTCGCAATCGCCGCCCTTATTGCCGCCCATGATACCAGGCACGAGGAGTTTCTCCGACGAACTGCACAGGATCCGGAGACCTTACGCCCTGGGTTCGCACACGGCCACCGGACTACCGGTATGTTTTTGAAATATTGTGCCACAGAAAACGTTTGGCCAAAATCCTTTAATTTCAAGGTAACAATGCACCTAAAAATTCATCACATTTGGGGCAGGCGGATGATTGTAGAATCTCACAATTATCTCTATTTTTTTTTTTTTTTTGTTTTTCTAATAATATTTTGAATTCTCGGTATAATGAGATAAACATTTCATACAGTTTTTTTACAAATATGTGTTCGCGTACAAGAAGTTTCGTAAAGTCTAAATATTTTTGTGGTAGGGAAATAAGTTGGGTTTCTTCTGTTTATTTACTATTGATTTATCATCGTTTAGTAAAAAATTATTTTTACTTTTTACATGACTATTAAAATTATTTTTATGAGGAGGGTCCACGTCTGGGGTTGACCAAAGTGGGGAACCTGGCCTGAAAAGTTCGAGAACCTTTGAATGAAATTATTCATACCATATTTCTGATCAAATAATAAATGCTTTAAAGTTTTCTAATAATTTTATTAATAAAAACCCAAAAATGTAGTGTTACATTTTGAATGTTGTTTAATAAAAAAATATCTGCGATCATTAATATAATATATGGACACAACATTACGAATAGCTTATAATATTTATTTTTATTGTCAGAAAACATGAGTTGCGTTAAAATGAAAATTATGAAAAAAATCGATAAAATTCATTTAATTAAACCAGTGTCCTATATTATCTTTTACATTTGATTTTCTAAATTAATTAATGTGTCATCTAAATGTGAATTTGTTGCCATAATTAACACGAATTTCATTTTCCCAATATTCTATTCTATTATTATTATTGGCAAACGTCTTTACACTCAAGTTTACGTTCCAAATAAGTGATATATTATAATAGAAAAACTCAATTTTAATTGAAATACGTCTACTAATTAATTGTTTCGTCATTTGACGTGTTGTATCGACAGTTGTATTTCGTTTCAGAGTAATTTTAGTAATTAATTTTAGTATTTTTAGTAATTAATAACACAAATAGCGTACTTATTCGGAGAAAATTAATTAATATGAGATAATTATTTATACCTCATAGTGTATAGCTAATATACACTGTATACTATGTACCAGGAGTGGCCACAACGAGGCTCGCGAGCCGCATTCGGCTCTTAAATCAGTTTCGTGCGGCTCTTGAACCAATTTTAGACAAAAATTCTGTTAGAATCGTTAGAATCGTTAGATAGTGTTCATCTCCAAAGGAACAAAGGATACAGCAGCTGTAGAATTGGAGCTACTCTACTAGAACTGCGAGAGGAGAGAACGAAGGACAAAAAAGAGCTCAAACGAAGTAGCGTTTCTACTATCGAATTTTGGAAAAATATTCCAGAAGAAAAATACCCACTAACAAAAGAGTGTACTATGAGACTTATTTCAATCTTTGACACTATACTTACGTGTGTGAATCATTGTATTCAACGCTTAAATTTATTAAATTTAAATATCGATCTGAAGTAACTAATAATTAATAAACATTTAAATGAATTTGTGCAAACTGCGCTTACAAATTATCAGCCAGATTTCAAAAAACTTACAGTAAAAATGAACACTCGAAAAAGCACTTTTCATATAAGTAAAACAAAAATAATGTAAATAATAATGTCGATTATAATAACGAAATAGATAAATAAACTTTAATAATAAATTGAAAATAAATAAATAAAATTGTAAAACGGGATTGAAACGCTTTTAACATAGCATTATAATAATTATACCAAAGGATATTATTAAGACTTACGGAATTTATTTATTTATTATTACATTTTATCATTAGATATAATCGTTGTACGCTTTTTGTTTTTTTTGCTTAACAGGATCGCTGTATAAAAAAAAAAATTGGCCCTTTTTTCAAATTACGTGGAGATTAAATTTCCTTTAATATCTCGGGAAATCGCGTGCTGCTTTAAATAAGCTATTTCCCACGAGACAGTGTGTGTGCAGTGTGTACAGTTAAAAGTCCAAGGACGGAAAAAACTAATTTCTGTTACCGAAGATTTCAAATTATCAAGTGGGGTTGAAGTTCGTAGGAATCTTCAAGGGCGCAATTTTATATTTTTTTCCGCTGCAATTGTTTCCCGTTTCCCGGTATATCGAGTTTCCGACGAATAAATCGTATGTTTTTTTTTTTTTTTTATTTTCTTTTATCGAGTCCAATATGGAGTTGGAATATATTATTATATTACAGCGTTTTGTTTGAAATCAGTTAATCGATTTAAAAATATATTTTATCCTTTGAACGTTATCCTGTCGAAAAAAAATCCTCCGTCGAATAAATTTTATTATTTAAACAATTCAATCAAAAAACGTATTTATGTAATGAGTTATTTTAGGAAATTCAAAACTTGGATTCATTCGGACACGTCATAACGGCTGACGACGACGGAGATCTCCATACGTTTGACTTACCGTTCGTGACCAACGATCAACTTGACAATAACTCGTTTCTCGCTTCGGATAATCAGGTTTGTTTAACTATAATATATGTAATATTATAAATTATGTCTTGATACACACACCAGTATCGTCGTTATAGAGCACTGGTTCCCAACCTTTTTTATTCTACTCCCCCCTTGTAATTTTTCAAAAATCTCACTGCCCCTTGTATATTTTCAAAATTCATATCCCCCTTAAAACATAATTTTGATATACATATTTTTTTTTTTTTTGTTGTTGACCATACAAATAAATTATACAAAATAACTATAATATACGTATCTACGTATACGACTAATGAATTTTTATTTTCATTATTTTACAAAAATTAGCTATTAGTTAACCTGCTAATTCATGATATTAAACATAATAACAAATTATTAAATATAAAAGCAAAAATAATAACATATAAAGTATAAATATTAATTAAATGAATGAAGTAGATTTAAAATGAACTTTTTTTAACAAAATTTCCCAAAAAAAAAAAAAATGCTCATTATTTCCTCTCACTAAAATTCCCCTTATGGGGGAATTCTCCACCGGTTGAGAACCACTGTTATAGAGCCCCTTGTTTTTTTTTTTTCTGGAGAGGACAATTAAAATGAAAACATATGTGTATCAATAATTATTTATAATCGCCGTTATAAATTATTACTACGTATAATATAAACTTAATACATGATATTCTGCCACCGCCATTTGTTGATGGTTTGCTCGTCGTCGCGATTTTATTGTGTAATGATTTATTCATATTAATTGTTGTTTTTAGGTGGTGATGCCCAAAGAAGATTGTGATGCTATCATGTTCGATACGTTACTACAGCAGCCAGTGTACCAAGGTAATAAAATTATTATCAATATTCTTTGGTTTGCTCACCGTTTTTTCCTTGACGGGGAAATAGTTTTTTCAATTATTCCTTCGCAATTAATTACTGTGTAGTCACGAATTTTGTGGTAACAAATTTATTGCCGGCACCTAAATGCAATAATGCGTTCTGTATGGAAAAAAGAGTGAAAAGTGTTTCACAAAAAAGGAAATAATAATCGCACTAACAATATATAACACAATGTACACTCCAATGTACATAGGTGTTAAGCAAATACGAATTTTTCAAAAGGTATGTTCGTTTTATCGACAGAGCTGCTCAAAAGAAATTCTTTTCATAAAGGAGCGACCGTAAATAGTAAATGTTTTGCAGACAATGCGCGTTTTTCATTTTTTTTTTTCACAAATGTAAAACTCGTAATATAATATTTGCTGTCTCTCATTTTCAACTGAGTACTCTCCGTTTACGTACGATACATTTTTATTCATTGATTTTGCTTATAAAAACTTTACACAACTGAATCCGAATTTCGTGCGAAAAAAAAACCGACTCGAGTAATATTATCATTACTCAGGTAATTATCAACAGTTTCTGCGCGCGTGTTTTGGTACTTGTCGCGCTATGCATCTTAGCGCCGTCACTTCGCTCGCTCAATCTATTAAAGTATCTGCTTTTGTGACTTGCTGTGCAACGTGGGGACGTTTTGGTTTAATTATTATCGGATAAGCTCGATGTAGGTAAATTTATATTAGGTAATTAACGATTTTAACCGGACTTAATTGTAAATTTTCATATTTTCATTATTGACCGTAAAATACATAGTATGTAATATATTACACACATTATTTTATGTCCACAATTTGAACCTCACTGGTAAATATATTTAAAGAAATTAAAAAAAAAAAAAAATGTCCGCCAAAATTTGTGATCGTGCCCAAACTGCGGGGTTAACACTGTATCATACAGTTTTTAGATTCTGAGTGGATTAAAGAAGCTAGTAATTGAAATTATGTTTATTGTTTTTATTTATTTTTACATAAATACTTTTTGTACACGGATAAGTGTGACCGAATCGTCTGGATCAGTATATATATGTACATATATAACGGAATATTTACATTAGAAAATTTCGTTTTCACAATATAATATTTTTTGATGTGGTGATTTTTGGAAGCGTTTACCAAGCATAGGAAAAACCTATACTGAATAATATTATTGAGTAAAAATGTAAAATATGGCGCAAATTAGATTTTAGTAATTTACTCTAAAACTAATATTAGTTTGTTGGAATAAAATTTAGCCACTTTTGAGATAAATATGGAATTTTGAAAATAACTCGATTTTTTTTATAAATTTCTTCCTAATAAAATTTCAATTTTTTTGATATTATAAGATGAAAGTTGAATACAACTTTAATCACATATATTTATCTAACGACCCTGAGATTTGTCGAAAAATTTTTTAAATCAATTTAATTTTTTCACAAGCGTTTGAAATTATGAACATGGCTTTTAATACTTTAAAAATTTAATTTTTACCGACATAAAATTATAATTTGAATCTTTAAAATTATAAAAACGTTAAATAATCATATTTCAAAAAGTTCTATAATTAATAGTTAAATGAATAAATTAGCACAAAATACCAATCGTATTACGACGTATTACACTTTTATACTATGAGATCGCGTTTGTAAACATTAGTTTTTATAAAATCAATGAAAAAAATACTAAAATTTTCTTACGACGACCAATAAAATCGTTGTCGTTCATTTTTACGGGTTTCTTTTATAGCGTTTTCCTCGTAAATATTTTCCTATCCACTGCAGTGCTGTTGTGTCCGACGTAATATATTTATTGATCTGAATTTTCTGGCGACTTGCCGATATTTTATACTCAAAAGTCTTATAATTTATAACTCCCGCAATCTCGCTCCAAACCGACGATTAGAGAAATAATTGTAACATAAATAATATTACAAAATATTACGTACAAGTACTTTGGATAACAATACTTTTAAGGGGTTCTTTGAATTTAAATTTAATTTTCGTGAAAAATTTACGGATATATATATTTTATATATGTTTGTCAACTGTGTTCAAAGACTATAATTCGCGCATGTGTTGTCATCATAACTCGCAGATTTCAAAATGGACTCTATAGCAATAATTTACAGTCACGAGTCGAGTAATATTTTTTAACTGTATAAGCAATAAATATTCTTTTTAGACATTTCAGCCCCCTCGACTATCAATGATGTGTATTATCTACATTTCTAACCGTAATATTACAATAACAGAAGACTTATATTAATAGCGTGGTTAAAAATACAATGTGGCATACCCCTTTAATATTTTACGAATTCGCCCATTATTATAGACATTTTTATAAATTTAGGGTTAGGTTAGGACTCAGAGGTGTTAGAATGTTTTTCAAAAATCATTCAAAACATAGCTAAGTAATGTAGACATTATATAAATATGCATATTTAGTATATTTAACTATTTTTTCAATATTAGTGCATATTTCGGTTATATTTGAATTTTAAATGCATATTTCACATATTTTTCAATATTTAATTTGAGTTTTCTTGGTACTGGGAAATTCTTCTCTGAATTTCTGAAGAGATTAAAAATTATTTTACAATTTTTATTTTTTTAAATGTAATTTTAAAAAGAATAAATATTAAAAAAAAAAAAAAAAAAGAAAGAAATTTCATAAATAATAGAAGAAGAATTAATATTAACGTATTAAAATATAATATTATACAATGCAATTTTTAAATATTTTGCGTTTTTACAGTAAAATTTATGTTGTCATTCCGAACAGCACGATATAATAACGATCCCCAGGTATCTGATAATTTGAGACGGTTCAATAATTAAAAAAAAATTTTATTTTTGTTATAATTATTTAAATGAAAATTCCGAATTAATAGCTCATTTGCACGTCTATGTTTCGTACGCACGTCGCGTCGTCGTGTCAAAACACCTGGTCGCGGCGGCGCTAAGTCATTATTTTTCGAAAAGTCATTGGCCAGAAGTCGCAAAAATAAGCGAGACCTTGGACCGCGATCGCTCTGTGTATAGTATGCTTGTGCGATGATAACAGCCCGCAGTGCGTCGTCGGTCTGGGTAAAGTTTGGCCGCCGCTGCGGCTGCAATGCGCGCGCACGCGCCCGTTTTGTTTTCGATCTAACCACGAGCGACGACGGTGTAAAATTTTAAAAGAAAGCGACTGTGACGGCAGTGTCTGAAAACAACAAAATTTGGCGGTCATCCTTATTTTTAAACGCACACGTTATTTATTATTATATTAATAGTCCCTGTTTTTCCTATCTTTCATAATAACGAACACGTTTTAATTCGAACGAACTGGAATATTCTCAAACCACCACATACGCATTAGGAAAACCGCACCTCTCCCCTTTTTTGTTCGGCCGAACATATTTCAAAATTACATTTTAATTGTAACGTTTTAACAATGGTTCTCAACTTTTTATATACGGCGACACCCTAATTTTGAACAGTAAAATTATTAGTGCCACACTAATAATTAGTCACTTATTGTATTTTTGAAAAAAAAAATAATTATTATCTTTGTAAATTATCACACCCATACGTGTTAACACTTTATTCGAAAAAAACCGAATTTACTTAGCATTATTCATGGTATTCTTCGATCCTTGGGTGGGGGTACTTTTGGTGGGTGTATTGAAATTTAAAGAAACGATAAATTTATTTTTTACTCATCCACTATTTTATTATTCCACTATTAACTGAGAAAAGAAAAGAAATCGACGGGAAAAAAGTGTTATTACTCATATTGTTGTCTATCTGGTATTTATCTTAAAATTTTTATAACATTTGAATAAAAAAAAATAAAAGTTTTAAAGGCATTTTTGTTAAATTTTATGTAATTTTGGAAAAATAGCCTTTCTAAAACAGTACAATCTAGAGGTAAATTCTGATTCTAAAAGATTCTGGTCATAATTTTAGACAAGTATTTCTGTACAAAATGTATGTGTCTAGAGCAAGAAAAATAAAAATAAACATCATTGAAAAACACTAGCTTCTTCGCTCTATCCAGAATTTAAAATTATAAATGTGCATAGTTAAAGATTTTATATTTTCATAAAAAAAATTCAGTGAGATATTTGTGATATGGTGTAGTGTGAACCTTTATCTTTACAGTATAAGGTTTATGTTATAGTTTAAAATCTAAAATATATAAATTATAAACAATTTTTTTGCTGACACACCTTAACAATAATTCGCGACACACCAGGGTGTAGAACCACTGGTTTTAAAACGCTGCAAATGAGTATACTAATAATTACTTTTCGCGTTGATAATTATTTATAATATTATTTGTATTTTCAATAAAAAGTGAGTACACGAGATAAAGGATGGGTTATACACCATATTTTCTCTCTTCTGCGCGACACATGTCGCACTGTATTTGAAAATAATTTTCATTCGCTGTTTTTGTTACACTATTTGGTCATTAACCCGTACAGGTACACGACTGAGACACGAAAATTCAACATAACACGTGCTGAATTCAATTTATAATGACTTATTTTATTCGTCAGTAATTCGGAACAGCAGTGGTGGATTTATGGGGAATACTATTTAGGGTAGTATTATTTCAGGGGCAAAAAAAAATGTTTGATTAAGAAACTTCTTTTGTGTAGGAAACCTAAATTTATCACACTCATATTATGCAAAAATTCAAAACTTAGAAAAAATTATACGTTTAACAATGATTGTTCCTACTTTTGTAAAGGAAAAATATTCGATCGTTTAAATATTTTGTTTATGTAATTTCTACGAATTTACGATGACAATAATTTAAAAGAAACGACAAGTACCTTACATTCGTATTTACTATTTGAATACTTTTGATAATGGATACGTAATTAACTTACAGTCTAAAATAAGCTGTTAATCATATTAATCTCGTAGTGAACAACCAAATTATACAGAACGAAAAACGTGGTATCTAAGGGATGGAAAATATTACTACCCAGGGGGGTGGAGAAAATTTTTAAATCCATTACTTTGGGACAGCCAATTATCGCACAAAAATGTACACTAGTTTATGTGCCCTTGAAACTTTAGTCTAGAAGCAAACTTGAAAAGTTTTCTTTCGTTCGTAGTTTTTAATCAATACTAGTTACACGCAGAGTTTGAAAATTAGTTATTATTGTGGAGTTAAAATTTCACTAATAAATGACGTGTCGAAACCGTTTTTGTCGTCCAACCGAATTCTCGCTAAATATATTAAATTGATTATGTACATAAATGTTAAAAGGGATTAAAAGGGGAAAATTCTTCTTCCGATCGTGCAAAATAAAAATTTATCTAAACATATATAATATGTTATAGGTCACAGGGGTGGCGAATCTTTTTTAGGTATAATGCCAAAATTTTTCAATAGAAGATATTAAAACTATTCGCGTTCTCCCTCCCCCCCTCTAAAAAAAAAAAAAAATATATGAGCTCAGAGCTTATTCTAAAGCGCATTTGGGCTTATTTTGCGCAGTGGAAAAGTCAAGATGCGTTGCTGAAAACCAATTATTGCGTAGTTGATTTGTTTACGATAAATTTATAGTTACAGTTCGAATAGTTCTAGTTAGAATGTTTTCGAACAGTTTAATCGGAAAATTATTGTTTTCTAAAATTTTTGCTTTCACCTACTTGTTTTTAAAATGTTTAGTTAAAAGTTTTTTACAATTGAAACTTAAAAGTATTAAATCATATAACTTTTATATAATTAACTCAAAATTTTACTACTATTATATTTTTCCTTTTCGAATTAATTAACGGATAGATTGTCAAATGTTTAAATTTTTTTTAAGTAGTTCGAATAAAATTCAGATTCTTCAAGTTCGAGTTTGAGTTCGAAAAAAATTAACGTTCGACTCACCCCTAATACGTATACATATAATTTAATTAAAACGTAAGAACAAAAGAAGAACACGTCACATTCATAGTCCGTTTTCGTGTTGTTCGCGGGGAGAGAGACGCAACGTTTGTACTCGTGTTGCCCCAGAGACGTTCCCAAGTTTTGCGAGGCCCTGGGCATCATTATGATTCAAGGCCCTTGAATTTACAATATTGCATTGAAATTTAATGGTATACTAACAGTTTTTAGCCTTTTTATATTCGAGTACCA